>JASSUY010032701.1:0-29346 GCA_032466535.1 Forpus xanthops | reverse complement strand
ACAGTGGCCTGTATTCTAGTCTTCCTGTTAACAAACTAGTTACAGAAATGTAACTATGTGTGTGAGAGAGATATGGATCAATAGCTATTTTAGAGGAAGGGACAATATTACGTACAATGGATTTGAACCAAAATGCCTTTTGAAATTTATCTTTAGCTGAAACTTTAGTTTCTTGAACTTACTTTACTCGTATTTTATATTGGACTTTCACTGTTGCCAGTCCTGGCAACTTCCTTGTGAATCTCATAACCTTTGCTTTTGTTCTGAAATGTTTAGAATTTGACAATTATGTGACAATTGTCTTAAAATTTCAAAAGTAACCAAGAGATGAAATCCATGTGTATATTGAAGACCTACTTAAAATCACGTTGGGGATGTTGAGTGTCTTTTGTAAACTACCAGAAAACTTTTTTCTTTTTCTCTTTTCTCATTAGACCATGGAGGACAACAGAACTTGAGGGGATATGAATAAATGAATTGGTTTTGTGCTTCTGGTACTGGCGTTCAGAGAAACTGGGAAAGGTGGTGTCCCCCTTCCCAGAGCTGTGAAAACCATGATAAAATCGATTATCCATCTGTGCATGTGTTGTAATTGGTGGTTTCTGCTGTCATGGGCAGTTAAAGAACAACCAGACTTTTGTGAGTTCATCTCTCAATGTACTAGTTACACTGAGGTTGATGAGACTCCCTCGGAATATAGACACGTCACAGATAAGTGTAGACTATGAGGTGTATAGTTTTATTGTAACATTTCAAATAGAAACCATTTATTTGGGAAGTGTCAAGTCTGTGGTTGGAATATGAAATTCAAAGGCAGCTGTAAGACATTTTGAAGTCATCTTATGCATGGGTTTTGATATCCCTGTGGCCTCAGTGGAGTCCTAGATGGAATTCTTTTTGTCTGAATTTTTATTGCCTCAGTAATTGTATCTGTTCATACTCAGTCTTTTTACAGTTTGAATTATTTCCATAACCTTTTCTGAGGACAAACAGATATCCTATTAGATATACGAGCCTTCAATATTATATGCTGTAAAAACATTGCAAGGTTTTTGTCAGTCATTTTTGTCAAAAGTTTGTCAGACAGCAGCCATAATGTTATGCTGGAGTACTTCACGCATATTATGTTCCCTCAAAGACATCTAGTTCTGCTGGGAATTATACCTCAAAAGAATTGTTCTGTAGCATTCACATTTCTGAGGCCTAACACTAACCCTAACCCTAACCATTCCTCAGTGAAACTTTAAGTTGACATTTGTTCTTGAATTGCTCTAGGGGAAATGATTCGCATGGTTTGACGCTTCTCCTGTTCTAGATCCACTTAGATTCTTAAATGCAGTATTGGTTTTCATGGTAAAACTTCTGCTTTGCTCCTGATCCAGTAAAAGGTTTTGTTAAACAGAGGATTTCATCCAATAAAATGGGGATCTACACATAGAATATCTCATGTTGGAAGGGACCCAATAAGTATCATTAGTTCAACTCCCTACTCTTTACAGGACCGCCTAAAACTAAACCATATGACTAAGGTCATCGTCCAGACACTCCTTGAACTCTGAGAAGTTTGATGCTGTGACCACTTCCCTGAGGAGCCTATTCCAGTGGCTGACCATTCCCTCAGTGATGAACCTTTTCCTGATGTCCAACCTAAACTTCCCCAGACAAAGTTTCATACCTTTTCCTTGTCTCCTATTGCTGGTCATGTGCATCTCTTGGTAGGCAAGGGTTGTTTTTAATTTGGGTTGCACCTTTAAAGCTGAGTAAAGTTTGCCTAATGTTACGTGGGAGTCTAATTGTTACTCATTGGCATTATGTGAGGTAGCACAACCTGGCTGAAGATGGAATGCTTTATTTAAATACCAGACCCTAGATAGCATGGGAGAAACAATTATACAAAGTTACAATTACAATGTTCAGATTGCAAATTAATGCCTTTCTTTCTACAGAAAGAAAAGGTACATTATGGCTGAGAGCACATAACTAAAATGACAAGTACTTGCTTTGCTGCTAGTGTCTTGGCTTTCGTTTTTTAATAGTATCACTATTTTCTGAATCAGTTCTCCTCTTCCTCTGAACTGTTCTGCTTCTGAACACTGAAAGAGAAGGCAGGGGAAGGTGGAGTTCTCTCCTTCTTTCACTTGAATAGGTGGTCATACAGGCCATGAGCACTCACCTCACTTCTCTGTTTATAAAGAGTCTAGTAGAGTGGAGTGCTGTTTTAATGACTGGACTGCTAGTGTAATACTAATTTTATTTTAAAGTTTTAATTAAAACATCTTACTGAGAGAACAACAGAACAGTCAAGTATCTTCATAAGAGATGATTCTTAATATCCAGATTGTGAGGAAATTGTGTTCGCTGCTGTGTAGCTTTGTCCATGAACCATGTAGCAAGAACTGCCTCATTTTTTTGAGAGTTTATGGTTCCTTTCTGGAAAAGAACGTGAGATTTATCTTAAGAAAATATCTGAAACAATACATTATTACAATTGTAACTGCATCTAGATAGCCGTGGGAGCTCTTAGATTATGAGGATGACTAATTTAAGGGGGTTTAACTTTGTTTTATGACACAGTAAGAATTCCTTGTGTAGTAATCATCTGCTAAATCAATCAGAAATAAAATATAGTTCCAGGTTTGTATTTTGTTTTTTTTCCTCCAGAAGATTTTACAAGTGGGTTTAGTCTTGTGAAAGTTCTGAAGAAGAAAGTAAGTGTCTGAGTATCGAAGCAGCTATGCTTCAGGAGAGATAAATGGCTACCTCATTCTTCTCCTGCAAGATAGTTTATGTGCAGAGTTTAGACACCTTCTGGAACAGCCAAAACAAGACTAGTGAAGTAGCAAAGTAATATATGGTATCTCTGATATATGGGTTTTTTTTGTTGATGTTTGGAAGAAAACACACCCTTCCTCCACATCCCCACCCCCAATACTGCAGAGAGCTCATGCAAAACTGTGAATGTTCAGTACTTTATAGGCTTTCTGGCTTGAGACATTGTGCTGTAAATCCTGCAGCAGTGACTTAAGTGGAAGAAGGTACCCATTCTCAACTTTCAACATGCAATTTCTATAGAGTCATTCACCTGTTTTTGTCATAGGCCTTAATTTCTTCTCTTTCTTCATGTGCTAGGAAGTCTTCAACTTGACACGAGAGAGACATAAGCTGGATAGATTAATCAATGCATTTGTTTCCATGTCATTTAACTAAAATTAATGTCATTTGCATTTGAATTTGTTAGACTGAAATAGTATGTTTCCTCTAAAATTTCTTGTTGAAATTCAAGAAATTACTGAATATCTGAAACAAGGTAATGGAAATTCTTTCCCTCCTCTGACATTAGTATTTTGCTCCTTTTTTTATTGTTAAAACCTTTGAGGCTTATTGAATTTTCTTGGTAGGTCACAAATATTTGCTCTTGAGATGAATAAATCAAATCTGGTGATGTATAAATCACCTCCAGCATTCTGCAACTGCTGTGTGCTCCATCACATGAATATCTATGTTCTTCTACTTCTCAAGAAGATGGTAGGGCAGAATATCTCCAGGGAGTCTGTTCAAGAACATACTCTAATGAGGTTCAGCTCCAGAGGTGCTGAAAGAGGTGATCTGAGGAGGGAAAAAACCTAGGTGGAATTCTCTGAGAGAGTGAACACGTAAGGTGCTGTAGTTGTGTTACCACTAGTTGTATTTTGTAGAGGTAGTTTTTATACTATGAGGAAGAGGCTTTTTTCTCCAGTCATTTCTGAAGTTCTCTATCTTCAACAGCTCCCTCCTGAGATTCTATTTCTTGCCTGAGATGTCCTGGGAAAACAGATAAGCTGCTCAACATGCATTAAAGCTGTATCAGTTTCTGGACTAATGTGCCCTTCAGTGAGAATGCCCAGGTGAATGCAATCTTCTTGTCTGAGCTGCTGAGATAAAATGGGAGCAGTCTGCAAGGGGCTAGTGACTCAAATGGTAAAGGGCTTTGTATGTCAAAACTAACGCTTCAAATTTAACTAAAGAACAGATCAGTATTAGTGCAATACCTGCAGTTCTGGTGCTTGTTTCCTGTGAGCACTTGTCTCAGCATTGCATCAGGTTGAGCTTCAACACACCTTTTTGACATACATGGTTCTGTGCTGATTTCTTTAGGACAGAACAAAGGTATGGGTAAATGCAGTGGAACTCTTGTCCATTAGGTAATGCAGCCTTGTGGATAAATGTAGCTGGAAGTAGGGGAGATGATTCTCACAGCTGCTTCTCATATTTGATCATGAGAACCAGCAAGATTCCTGAATTGGGTATTACTTGAGTGTTTCTATTTATTTTTTGTCAGCAACTTCTTTAATCTCATATCACCTATTTTCCAGTCATTGTGATTTGAATGATGTTTATACATTCATCACATTTATCGTGTATCCCATGCAAAACAGGTGAAATATCCCTTACTGAGACCTAGAGGGGAAAGGTGACTGATGCTCCAGGTAGAAGGTAAAAACATGGAAGAGAGATGAAAAAATGATTCATATAAAAAAAAAAAGTTTTTTTTTTAGTTGTACTGCCAAAAGTTGCCTAAAGATTCTACAAGATAGACTATTTGGATGATAAAAGAATAATGGTATTTCATGCTGAAATGTACAGACTTAGGTATATGAAAAACTTAATTGCAGCTAAAAATGACATGGAACTGTTGGAACAGGTCCAGAGGAGGGCCACGAGGATGATCAGGGAGCACCTCCCATATGAAGAGAGGCTGAGAAAGTTGGGACTGTTCAGCCTGGAGAAGAGAAGGCTGTATGGAAACCTCATAGCAGCTTTCCAATATCTGAAGAGGGCCTATAGAGATGCTGGGGATAGACTCTTAGGGACTGTAGCAATAGGACAAGGGGTAATGGGTTCAAACTTAAACGGGAAGTTTAGATTGGATCTGAGGAAGAAATTCTTTACTGTAAGGGTGGAACAGGCACTGGAATGGGTTGCCCAAAGAAGTAGTAAATGTTCCATCCCTGGCAATATTCAAGGCCGGGTTGGACAGAGCCTTGGGTGATATGATTTTAGTGTGAGGTGTCCCTGGCCATGGCAGGGGGATTGGAACTAGATGATCTTAAGGTGCTTTCCAACTCTATTCTAGGATTCTATATGTGAGTCAAAACAAATTACATTATTCTGGATAAGAATTATAGGGTCATTGGATAATAGCTTGAAGATAGTGATTCAGTGTTCAGCAGCAGTCTAAAAAACAAGTAAACCTTCAGAAAATAGTATGAAAAGAAAGGAGAACAAAACCAAAGCTGTTATCATATTACTGCAGAGATTCTCTTTGTGTAAATGTCATCTCAAATATTAGCCATCATAAACCAAAAATGACACAGAAGACTCAGAGAAGACAAGAATGATCAGGTTAGAAGTGCAGTATATTTTCCATACAGTTGAAGGTAGTTCCTACTTAGTGAAAAATAATCAATTTTTTGTTTTATTTTTTAAAAGAAGGAATAGTTTCTAACTGTGCAACATTCTACTAACCTAGAGGCCAAAGGTATAAATGAGTTCAAAAGTGAAGGTCATTCATTAAATTGTGAAGGAAAAGTCTGGATTTAATCTTTGAATTATGAGGTAAGCTGCTGGTGATTAGAAGGATAAACAGGAGGAAGGAACACATTTGCCTGTCCTTATCCTCTAAAACACTTGGTTGCTTTCAATAACAGGCTAGAGAAACTTTTATTTTGAACTTGTATGATTATCACCATGTATGCTCCTCTGAAAGTTTTCAGTTATACTAATATTAAAAAAGTTGATTTATTTTTTTTTTTAGTTAAGGCTTTATACCTATTCTACAGTGATGACCTGTTCAGATAACAGAAAGACTGTACCATTTCTAGAGAGAGAGCTGAGAACTGAGCCTCCATTTGGCAGAACCAAGAGGAAGGAGGTTGATTTGTACACCTTACTGTATAGTACATTATATATGAATATGTAATCTATATTAGTTTGGCATAACTCTTTCCCTGACATAAACTCATCTGTTGTCTGTTACTGTCCCCATAATAATAAATTGACAGCTGTAGAGACTGGTGCATATCATGTATGTTGAATCCATTAAGGTATCTGAGATGGTAGTGAATCAGTTATTTGTTCTTCCACATGATGAGTTTGTGGCATCATTTTCTGCAGATTGCTGTAATTAGCATGCTTTATAGCATCTCATATTTCTCAGTAGCTTCCTGTGACGAAGAGCAGAACCTGAGATACGTGCCAGTGGTACTTCTCACAGAGTGTGCCGTGGCTCCAGGTCTGGTGGTTCTTCTGCCACTTGTCACAGCTTGAAAATGAACATTGTGAAGAGTGAAAATATAAACAGGTTGTTGACCTGTTAAAAGGTTGTGAGGAGCCTGGAACAATTGCTAAAATTCTCTCATACCACAGAACACCATATTTAGGATTAAATGTCACTGCTATGAGGTTCTTTTATTAATAGTTGCAGTTATCTCTGAAAACAGAACCAGTCAGATGGTTCCTTTAGCAGTGGCATGGAGATGTCTTGTGAGATTCCCTTCCTTTCTTCATGTTTGGTATTTGGACACTAAATTTCAGGAAGCTGAGAATTAGGGCAATTGCTCTGCCAGGATTCCGCTGGAGGTATATGCCAGTAAACCTCATATAAATGCACAGTCTTCTTTGAGTCTTAAACTTCTTTGAGTCTTAACCCCTTGTGTTCACTAATTTGGGGTATTTGAAGGTCCCTCATGAGAGAATGAAGACAAGAATAATAATGATATTTCCTCAGTTCCCTCCTACTGTGAATGGCAGTGGGAGAAAGGTTCTGAGATTTCACTTGGTTTTGTCCTGGTTTTGTCTGGGATAGAGTTATTTCCTTCCTAGTAGCTGGTGCAATGCTGTGTTTTGGCTTAGTCTGAGAACAGCGCTGCTGATAACACACCAGTGTTTTGGTTGTTGCTGTGTAGCATTTATCCTGATCAAGGGCTTTTCAGTCTCACATGCTCTGCCAGTGAGGAGGGGTGAAAGAAGCTGTGAGGGAGCAGAGACAGGACACCTGACCTGAACTAGCCAAAGTGGTATTCCATAACACAGCACTTCATGTCCAGTGTATAAACTGGGTGAAATTGGCCAGGAGGGGCTGATCACTGCTTGGTGATGGGCTGGGTATTGGTCAGCAGATGGTGAGACATTGTATTGTGCATCACTGCTTTTTGGTGGGGTGTTTGTTTTTTTCCTGTTTGTTTGGATTATTTTTCGTTTTAGTCTTATATCTCCTTGTTACTTCCCTTTTCAATATTATTATCATTATTAGTATTATACTTAGTAATCAAACTGTTCTTATATCAACCCATGCATTTGTTTTTTTCTTTCCTGAATCTCCTCCCCATACCTCTGTGTTGGGGAGAGTGAGCAAGTAGCTGCTTGGTACTTAGTTGCCAACTGGGGTTAAACCACGACAGGTTTCCAGGTTGGTACTGCAGATACTCCATCATTCTTCAATGCCAGAAGTGTTGTCCTTCTTTAATGGACCAGTTATATTCACCTCAACACTCATCATTGTCTTTTGTTGAGAAAATACAAGATACATTACGTTTTAAAGTAAATTTAATTTCAAGATTCAAGTCAATCCATGAACACCTTCTCAAACTGTCTAGTATTCTGTAGAAGTAGTTTCTATGTGTACTATAGAGGCCACAGAGGAAGCTCTCAAGAGTTCTGATTAATTTTCTGAAACTAATCTATATGATGCCTAAGGTAGTTGGCCATATCATCTCACTTTTGGGTTGCCTTCAGAGTTTCATCACTTCATAGTCTAGATTGCCTTAAAGCTATACATTGGTAGGATGCTTATATCCATGCAGTTTCTGCTCTTTCCTCGGAGAACAAAAGGGTCTCAGCCTGCAGAACCTTGAATTCATTGATCATGTGATCTTTTGCTGTGATCCTCAGTGGATTTTTCAGCAGAAATATTTATTATCCTTTTTAATGAAGTGTATAGAGAGAGAGGCAGCTGAACAGTGATGGCAAGCTGGAGTCTTTCTCTTGTACGTAGGTAATTCAATTCCAGTATAAGAGTTGACAAGTTGCTCCCATCTGAAGGTTGCTTTTACTGGTCTCATGAATTCATCATTTGCATTATGTGACAAACTCAGAACTGAAACTGTGGCTCTAAGGAACAATGCTTAATGAAGAACGGAGCTGATATGATTATTTCAAAGTTTATTCTATAAACACACAACTTACTGTAGCTTATCTATGTTACAGGAATGTGGAGGTTGATTTGACTTTGAGTTTTTTTAAATGACATTTTATGCATAAATCCTTTCTTTAGTTAGAAAAATTGTGATTTTTCCAATTCATAGAAAGACATCAGGTGATAGAAAAAAAAAAAAAAGAACAACAAAGCCTTTCATGTGAGTGCCTCAAAGTGAAAATGAAGGAAGGCTAAAATCCAGTGCTTTCAAATAAGATGAGAATTTTAGTGCATGACACATTTAAACTTGAGAAAGAGATGAAGGTGAACTCATCTTTTTGTGTTAAGTTTTAATTCATTTATAGAAAGCTTTCTTCTCCTAGCTATAATGCTATGGATGACTTTGAAACGGGATATCATTGAGCTTTGTCCTGCTATGAGATCAGCTGTAGCAATATATGTAACTCAAAAAATGAAACATTTTCAGGGATTCTTCCCTGAGGTTTATACTGGTACGTATTAAAAAGCTAGTGTGAATTCTTTATAAGTCTTCCTAAAGAAAAACTTTTAAAACTCTGTCTCTAGTATTCAACATTAATGTTTTTGTCATAGAAATATTATAACACTTTCCTGATTAGCTAAATATGGTTTGGGGGTGGGTATTGTAAATACAAGAATTGTCAGCTATGTGTTTTTAGGAATTGCATGTCATGTTATATAGGTTACTTTAATTAAAGCTACTCCACTAAGCTATTTTAGTGATTGTTATCTATTTCCAGACAGAGTGCATACATTTGAATTTATACTGCTTGAGTTCTTTGTGATGTTTTTGAAAAACATCTGACTGATTTTCTGAGTAGTCTGGGTTATGCTGCTTTGTATTCAGTACATTAGTAACATTAAGCCATAGTGCTGGAACATGAGGTTATGTGTATATACAGGTACATCATAAGTCTTGGGAATTATAGTGCATTTTTGTCGATAATTTTATTTGTGTATTGCAAAGATGCCTCCATTTCTGTTGTGAAATGTTGCTGCTGTTGACAGCACAAATAACTGTATGGTACTGAAGATAAATGACTGCCATCTCTTACTGTCTTTCAGCTGAGGAGGAGGAAATTAGGGAAACAAGATGCAGCTTATTTTACCTAATAGTTGGTTTAGGCATTGTACTCTTTCCATATAGCCTTTTTTTTATGGCATAATTTTAAGATATTATAAAGGCAAGAACACGGTACCAGGTGGGATAGCATTCTGTCTGTAGTAGTTGGGTTTGGTTTTGCAAGTAAGAGTGGAATGCGACTGGTAGAAGACTATTTAGCAAGACATGCTATATTATTGCAGGGTAATGTATACTGGAGTCCTGTTTTGCATCTAGCTAGATGTCCACCCCCAGTGGAAAAGCTTACAGATATGCTGTCTTATTAAAAGTCAAATGATGATGAAACTCCATACTTTGACTACACTCAGCATATGGTATCTGTGTATGTCAACTGCTGACCATGCTGCAAATGAGGCTTTTGCATTTCTTCTTATTAAGTACTCCTGGCTAATAATTGGAGTCTAACAGAATTCCTTAGAACAGTATTCATGCAGTACCTTTAATTAAGAGCTTTCAAAAAAAAAAAAAAAAAAAAAGTGAGGCTTGGAAAATAGTCTTCAACTTCCCTAAGAGGAAATCCTAAATCATGTTAAAAGCAATCAAGTTCTCATCAGAGATGTATTGCACCAAAGTGGTTTAGTCTGAATTATTTTATTTATATGAGATCTTTACTAGCATAGCAATGAACACAGAAGTATCTATAACAGATAAAACAATCTCAGTGTAAATGTAATTGTGTTCACAGGAAGACATGGCTTTGCTAGGAATGTTGGGGTTAGGTTTTCCTATTGCACAGAAAGCATACAGTTGTCCAAAGTCATTGGAGTAATGTTTTGTATGCAAAGACTGTTTTCACTTGAGTTGAAAATATATCTGGACTGATTTAAGTATTTTTCAGATGTGTAAAAATCATTGCAAAATGTTCTCCATGTTGTTGTTCCCTTTGAACTTGCACTTTAAACATTCTTTGTAATGCAAAGTGTATTTGAAATCAATCACTGAAACCACAAAATCTCTTTTTTTGGTCTTAAAAGTTGCAAAAATGTCACTATGTTACATTGGATTTTATTTCAGACAGTGACTTTTTAAATGAAGTCCTACCACACCAGATAGTGCAGATGGTATGGTTCAAATATTGGTATAGCAAAGCAAGTTTAACAGCATGGTGTACTTGGGATAACTTGTCACGCATTCCATTGTGCAATATTATCCGCTGCATCACTTGGCATCTTAAGAGAAAAAGTTATATTCTTGGCATTAAACACATTTTTGTTACTTCTGGGTTATTTTATTAAAATCATGTCGTGTGTACTCTATGTATTTTTACTTCAAACTAAACCCGTACTTGCCAGTTTGGGGAAGGAGCCATATTTTGTGATCACCTGTGACAGTAAGGAACTGAACTGGACTTGGAGCGGTGTTGTCCCTTCCAATCCTCTCTTTCTGAATGCAACTTGTTAAGCATCTTGTGAGATCAGTTTTTATGAAGTATTATAAGTGTTTATGAAGTGGCTGTCCAGATGTCCAAGTGACTTTCACATGTGAATAAGTTTTTAAAACTGTAAAATGTGTTTACTCTTCCCTGTGTGTGCAGTCTGCAGTTGCCAAAATGGAAAGGCATGTTGAGGAGCAGTGGCTCTCCTTAGTCATGCACTTTCTTCTATGAGGAGAAAATGAAGCTCATGAGGATGTATGGTACTTGTACAAATTACTGCGTGCGGTTATTGCTTCTTGAAGAGGAGGAAAGAGTCAGCTGCCTTTCTCCCTTGTTTCCTCTCCCCTACTCTCCTCTCTCCTGGATGACTCAGTGTAGACTAATGGAAAGAAGACATCACTTAGAATTTCCATTTGAATTCTACATAGTATGACCACACAGAACACAAGGAAACTACTGACATTCTTTTTATTAAATTTTATTAATAAATGATGGTTTGTATGCTTAGTTGATTGACCATCAGAGCTATGACATTGTGTAATCCTTCTGGTTTGCATACAGATATTTGCAGACAACTGTATAATTAATATGCTGAAAAGTAACAGCCATGCCTCCCTCCTTACGTATGAGAACTTGTTCTCAGGTGTCACAGAGCATTTTGCAGTCTGCCCAGGTGTCACAGAGCATTTTGCAGTCTGCCCTGGGATGAAAGCCATGGCATGACTGACTTGCAGTACTGATAACGTGAAACTTGTATTTGTAGCTGGTTTCCATGCAGAGTTTTAAAACATAAACACATAGGTACTGGATTTTTTTTTTTTTTTTTTTTTTTATTGTACAAAATTGCTTTTTTAGGTCAGTCACTCTCACCCTCTTAGGAAACAAACCAGTCTGTGTTACAAGGGTCTCTGTGTGGTCCATCTATGCCAGTTGTAATTCTAGATGGACTTTTTCTCTTTTTCTTCTGGTCAGAAAGCACAGGGGAAGGAGGGGAATAAGAATAGTAGGGAGTCAAGCAGAAATGCTGAGAAGCCTGTATGGATGAACAAGAACTTCCTAGTGAGACTGAAATGTAAAAAGGAAGCATACTGAACATGAGCTGGCAGTGTGTACTGGGTTACATCAAAATAAGCATGACCAGCAGGTCAAAGGAGGTGATCCTACCCCGCTACTCTTCTCTTATGAGGCCTCACTTGGAGGATTGTGTACATCTCTGTTGTCATCAACATAAAAAGGACTTGGAACTGTTGGAACAAGTCCAGGGGAAGGCAATGAGGATGATCAGGAGACTGGAGCACCTCCTGTATGAAGATAGGATGAGAGAGTTGGGGCTGTTGAGCCTGGAGAAGAGAAGGCTGCATGGAGACCTCATAGCAGCCTTCCAATATCTGAAGGGGGCCTATAAGAATGCTGGGCAGGGACTCTTCATTAGGGACTGTGGTGAGAGGACAAGTGGTAGCAGATTTAAACTTAAACAGGGGAAGTTCAGGTTAGGTATAAGGAAGAAATTCTTTACTGTGATGGTGGCGAGACACTCTATTGGGTTACCCAGGAAAGTTGTGAATGTTCCATCACCGGCAGTGTTCAAGGCCAGGCTGGACAGAGCCTTGGGTGATATGGTCTAGTGCGAGGCGTCCCTGCCCATAGCAAGAGGGTTGGAACTAGATGATCTTAAGGTCCTTTCCAACTGTAAGTATTCTGTGATGCAGAAGGTGGAAGCAGGGACAAGTGACTGGAAGGGGATACAGTGACATCTTCCAAGCATGCAGAAATTCAGTTAGGAAAGCCAGCTGGAACTTTATCTGTTGAAGGAAACTTAAACAGGGGAAGTTTAGATTGGATTTGAGGAAGAAATTCTTGACTGTAAGGGTGGTGAGGCACTGGAATGGGTTGCCCAGGGAACTTGTGAATACTCCATTGCTGGTGGTGTTCAAGGCCAGGTTGAACATAGCCTTGGGTGTCATGGTTTAGTGTGAGGTGTCCCTGCCCATAGCAGGGGGGTTGGAACTACATGGTCTTAAGGTGCTTTCCAACCCTAACTATTCTATGATTTCAAAGGCAACAAGAAGGTCTTCAATGCAATACATGCTGGTTTGTTATTTTTTTTTTTTTTTTTTTTTTTTTTTTTTTTTTTTTTTTTTTTTTTTTTCCGTAATACAGTAAAAATAATTGGAAATCCAGGACTGGCTTCTTTGCATTAGATTACATTATTTTGTGGGCTGTTTGACTTGTTTTTCTGTTTATGTGCCTTGGTCCAACACCTTGCTTGTTTCTGGACTGCAGCTTTTGTTTTCTCTGGCTTGCTTTCTGCGCTCCCTTTTGCTGTGGATGGCCACCACATTCCTTTTAACATGGTGCCTGTCTTTTGGCACATATTGGCCTCTGGAGTTGCTTGCTCACTAGCTTTCTTTTTCCCTCAGGATCTTTCTGTCCTGTTCTCCCTCATCCTCAGACAAGTTTGATGTTGACAGAATAAGGACAAGAAATGTACATGTTTTGAATGTATTTTCTTATCATTTCAACTGGAAACTTTTTTTTTTTTTATGTTTTCTTTGTACGTCTATGCTTGAGACACCAAATAAAATAACTTACAGCCTAGAGAGCGAAAGGTGTTTTTTTGCTTTCTTCAAAGTGGAACTCTGTGCCAGAGCCCATTTACGATGGTCTGGTGATGTAGGTCACTGAAGCTGCCTTGGGGCGAGCCAGGGCTGTGTTTCACCTGATAGCTCATGGCACCTCCTCATTACATAAAAAATTATAATATTTCTGGTTGTCTGGGATGTCCTCTCTGTTGAGCTGTGTTCTTTCTCTCCTGATGGTTTTGCTTATGTGTAAGTTACTGTTGCCTGTCCTAGCATCATCTGTCCAGTGCTCCCCGAACTCCATGAGGTTTCTGGGGAGCAAGGAGCCTTCTGAAGGACAGGCCAGCAGGGGTTGCTGTAGGAGTAGGAGATGGAGAAGACTCACTGTCTCCCTTTCAGAGAAGCCCTCCCTAAGGATTTGCTCCTGCTGCCCTCTTTTTGCTTGTACAGCATTCAAGCTCGCTTGGGCTCAGCAGTGGCTTCCCAGCACAGAGTAGGTGTCTGCTGCTTTACTCACAGCTTTGCATATTTTGTATGTTAATAAGTTAAATACTGCAATTCATCCTTGTAATGCTAAAACTAACTTCAGAGTTCATATATGGCTCAATACATTTACAATGTTCTTTCATATTTATTTTTTCCCTAAAAGCAGACAGTATCATTCGTAGTGCTTATTTCCAGATGACCATAGATTATTACTTTAATATCATTTGTCACTCAAGAACTTGCAGATTTCCTTCAGGACTGGGGTGTAATTGAATTGAGAATGTTTCGTTGCATCTTTTTGATTGAATGTGGAGGGTTTTTTTTCTTAATTCCTATGAAATCACCATTAGCTATTTTGGCTGCAGGTCTGTGTTGGGTTGAGGCAGTGCTCCACTGTAAATCAATATATTTTCAAAAAGACTGCTGTAAATTGCCTGTATAGAATATGCATGGTTACTTTGGCTGCAATGCTGCTGCAGAGCCTCATACTCTGCCTTTCTGGGAACTCCACAGGCAAGTCCATCATATATTTGAAAAAAAATCTTTTTAGAAAGAGCATGGTATTGCTGATGAAATTTAGACAGGGAAATGTTGTAACCTCAGTGCTCATCTGTACCTTTTATATTTTGCTCCACTAGGATTACCCTGTCTTGAGGGATTTCTTTGTTTTCCGCTTTAGATTTCCCCCTTTCTTAGCTGTAGTACAGCCGTACCATTTGAGCTTGCTAGTGCAGAAAGATGTTGTGAATTCAGTTGCTGAATGAGCCCAGCCTCACTGCAAACACTAACATTGCTAGAGAGATGCCAAAGAGTTGCAGGTGAATCTAACCTGATCTGAGCAACAGCAAAACGGTAAGATAGGGCTTGTTTAAGTCTCTGGGATTAATTGGTTGCTGGGGTTTCCTGTTTCAGCCTGAAGCCTAGTTATCACATGCTTCCAACTTGAGCAGGATTCATTCTGTGCATGTCAGGGTGGGTTTTCTCTGGAATACTTAAAATCCAGGCAGCGGAAGGTGGTGGGAAGCTGGGAATGCCACATGAGACCTCTCGGCAGCCACCCTGGTGAGACTCCCCAGCAGCACTGCCTGCAGTTTGTAAATATCAGGGAAAAGGTAGGGAAGTCTTAAGAGCGATGTTTTTCTTGGTACAGCTTTCTATTTCTCTCTACGGCAGCCTTATTTATTATTGTATTAAGGATAGCATGGGCAATTTTTTCCGATATATGCTTGGCTGAACGCCCTCTGGGACGAGTAAGTGAAGGACGTGATCAGACACTTTTTCATCTCTGCTAACAAGTCTGTGCATCTTGCTGGATCTAAATAAATGTCTTTATCAGTTGCATATTTGCTTGGTGTTAGAAGATAAAATGATCCTTTAAAAATGCATGCTGTATCATGGATGGCAGAATATCTTTTTGCCTTGTTAGTCTCTCTGATTATTTTATCTCTTTTGCATGTATTTAATAAAACAAAAAGTGAGGTAGTCATTTTAAGTAGTCATTCTTGTATGCTTATGTAGGAGTGTGTTGGCAGTGATTTGGAATATTTCACCATATGAAAGCTTAGAGCAGCAGCATGCGCAGGGAGAGGAGGAAAAAAGCAGCTGTTATCATTAGTACAAGACAGAAAGATTCAAATATGGCCATTGTATGGAATAATTTGAATTATTTTGGTGACTTAACTGACAGCTAGTGTATTGCAGTTGTAGATTGAGCTATAGATCGACCTCAGCAGAAATCCAGTGGAAGTGACCAAAAAAAAATATTAAAGCATATGTTCTAGCATTTAAAGGAAACCAACTATGTTAGTAATGGTAAAGTGCTGAAATGTTTTTTGCTATTAATAGTTAAGTGTAAAAGCAGAGGGTTTTCCTTCTAGAGGAGTATGCTTATACTTTATGCAGTATGTGAATTATACTCCAAGAGGAGATCAGTTGTATATCAGTGTGGGATCAAACAAGTAGTTTGACAGGTATTCATGTTTGCTTTTTCTGTACTTTCCAATTAAGGTTTTTTTCTTCTTTGTCACTGAGATGATTAAAAGGGGAAGGTTCGCTCCTATCCCAATTATTTTCTGAAGGTTTCGTTATTATTTTGCAGAAGTTCCTTATCAAAGAAAATGTGACATTACCATGTAAATGATGGGAAGTGGGCTATTTCACGCCCTACACAAACTTAATTTGCATAGTTTTGTCTCAGAAGGCAGAGATGCTTTTTTTTTTTTCTTGTTCAGGAATAACCTTGAATGTTTCCATTACAATAGTTATGTCTGCTACAAGCGATTTTTTGTGTGTGGCTATTACTGTCATACCTATTAATAAATTGCAAACTTTCAGTGCATTTGCCATTGTTTAATGTGTAAAACTAATCCAACCATTTGTGTTTTCTCTCATGTTGTAAAAGCAATGGAAGTCCAGAAACTTTTAGGTACATGGGATTTTTTTAAAGCAGTTTTTAAGTTACAGTTTTTTCTTAATGATGTTTTTCCATCTATGTTTGTTTGTGAAAGCTGTTGCTTCCATTAGGTTTCTTCCTCCAAGTGTTTTTAATCGCCAAATGTTACACCATCAGCTCTGTTCACTGTGTTACTACTGTGTCTGGACTTGTCCCATTTTAGTTTTCCAAGCTTAAGAAATCAATAATGTTTTGAACATTTTTTCATTGATAAATAGTATTCTCTATCATAATATTTACTTAAGCAGAGATCCCAAATTAACTTGGGGTGAAACTAACATATAATATGTAAAATGTGGCCAAAAGTTAAGAATATTTATAGGAAATATAGGAAATGCATAGTTTAATGGGTGGATAGTGCTGCATACTTTATAAAGACCAAGATCTTTGTGTGGTTCAGTTTTATAGTGAGCCTGAGGTCTGTCACAGTGTCCTTTATGTCTCTGACTCCAGATAGACAGAGCTTTAAAAAGTTGGAATTGAGCAGACTAAAAATCATCAGTGTCGCATCTTAATGCAAGGGGTGAGATAGCTTTTGAATTCCTACAGAAGTAGTCACCTATCTCTTTCTCGTTATTTTGCTATGTAAGTCATAAACAAAATCAATCCTAAAACCAAACTCACACAGAGTTTTTAACATTTTCCCCTCACATTGTAAGCTTGGGTGGACTATTTGAAAAATTGACCTCTGAGGAGGTATTCTGCCTCAGGCAGACAGTTCTTGTGCTCCCAGAGACAAGAAAATGGAAAACCATTAGAAGGGTCTGCCTCAACTGCAGTGCAGGTGTGCCCAGTTGATCCCAAAGGGTAATTGATGTGGGCACTGCAAGAGCAAACCACACAGCTCTGCTGGGCTCCTGCTGCTGGAGGTAAGAGATTATTTTGACTTTTTAGGGAAATCCTTGCGTGGTGCTGGCTACCATGCAGGTTTCAGCTGCTGCCCTGGGCTGACCTGTGTGGTCAGTAGGAGTTCGCTGGGGTGAGAATTTGCTGGGTAAGTACCCAGGCAATGCTTGACCTGAGTTAGGTGAAGCTTCAGGCTGTCATATTCAGTGACTTCTGTGTAAGTGTGACTGTAGATGTGCCCCTAAAGGTCGTAGGAGCTGCCAAGCAGATCAAGACAACTTTGTTGGGGTTATTTCTGTTCAAAGGCTCGGCCAGGCAAAAATATTTATTTGTCAGGCAGTGTTATACATTTGTAATTTTTTTTTTAAATTGGGCTTGATAATACTAGTGTTAAAATTTTCCTAAATGTTTCAGGAGCTGATACAATAATTACAGTTTACAAACCATGTTGAAATAGAGTATCCTAGCAAACATTAATTGAAACAACAGAGAGACTGTGATACCAGTGCTCCAAAGCCTGTTTCCAAGCTCAAGAAAATTGTAGCTGGTGTTCTTAATTCTGGAAGAACAGGTGAAGTATTACATTTTCTGAGCCTGAGTTCCCTTAGGTATGTTCATACAGGCTTTCAACATCTTCAATTTGGTTTTTCTTTTGGTACCATAGCAGGGAGGTACACGAATTAAAAATCGGTTAGTTAAGGAGCAGACTCTTAAGGACTTTATCTTTTTTAATCCTGCTGTCACAATGTTAATGTCAGAACAAGTTCTCCCAGCAGCAGGTCCATCAGTCATGAGTTGCTTCTTCCATATATATGATGACTTCTGGGTTTTGATGTAGTTCGGTAAATACTTTTCTGAGATTATTTTTTGGTTCTGAGATGTGTATTGTATATTGTCAGAATTATTGATTATGTGCATCTCTTTTACATGTGACTTATTTTTCACTGATATCTTCTGTTCTACTCCCTGATTTAAAACTGCATATAATTCTGGATTTAGCAATTTAGCAAAAAGCAAGTAGTGAAATAGTAACTTCGCATGGATGTTGAATTTGGGGGAGTGAATTTGTACTGTAAGGTTTTTGAATCAACAGCACAAACAGGTAATTTTTTGACTGTGAAAGTATCTTTCAGACTTTTCCCCCTGTTGCTGGTGAACTGAAGCAGTATTGTGATTCTGCACTTTTGCTTATTATATTCCTGGTTGGCTTTGTCTGAAGTTCCTGTGTGAGTTCTGGACCAGTTTTTATCTCTTATTGTCACACAAGATGCTGGTGTGCCAGCCAGAAATAGTGAGAAAAGTGTGGGTGGAAATTTTTTGATTTATTTTGTAAAACTTTTCAGAATTTATTACTGAATTTGGGCAAGTTAATGCTACAGTAGAACTTGCTATCTCATTCCGCTGCTGTTGCAGCTTCTGGTTAAAAAAGATCTGTGATAAACTTCAGCTAGATGTTCAGCTAGTAGCAAACATCAGCAGGCGAGCTTTTGACCTAGTCTGTATAGTTGTATCCTGGAAATTGTATAGAATTAATGTTAGTTGTATTTCAGTTTTGCTGTGTAGGATGTTTGTAATTTAATATTAAATGGCATACAGCTTAGCTGAAGAGGAAAATACAAAATGTTGCCAAGTTAGCAGTGAGGAAATAAAACCAGTAGGAAAAAACATAATGCCTGTTTATTGTGAAAGATCAGCTTAATTTAATTCATTTCTGATGCTTTTCAGTGTAAAGGCTTAGTATGTTTGAATGTATTCTCTCCCAGTTTCTTAAATCTTTCCGTAAGTGCAAAGAAAATGTATTTAAACCTGTAGGGCATATGTGTAAAATACGCTTGCTTAGACTTCCCTGTAAATAGTGAGGGTTTTAATGAACAAATAGATTCTGTTGTTAAATATTGCTATAGAAATGTTATTTTAATGTCATGCAGAAGAGTTGTAGTGAAAAGTTCTATAGTTGAATGTGATTAATTTTGCTGCTGCCTGGGAAAGTGGTGGAACCACCACCCATAACTTTCAAGATGGCAAGGAATTTCCTGTATTTGGCAAAGTAGTCCAGATGCATAAAATTATAGAACTATAATATATGATTATACTGCTGGTAGGCAGTTATGCAGAAAAAGGCATGCAAAATACCTGCAGTCAGTCTTAGGTTTGTGAAGTATTTTCATGAGAAACTTAATGTACTGTAAGGATGGAGCTCTTATCCCTGATGTTCTAGCTTTAATGATAGATATGATTTTTGACCAATTTGATTCTTGGCATTTGTTATTAAAAAAAAGTGATTCAAGATGAACTCACAACTTTGGAGGTGCAAATTCACCAACTGCAGAAGGCTTGGCTGTTTTGTACTGTTACAGCTTTTTCTTTAGAATTGATTTTAGCACAGTCAAAAGTCTAATGCAACACATCTTTTTTGCTAGAATGCATCAAAGCAACAGCAGTGATTTTCACTTCTCTGTCAAAATACCCAGTTTTTTTGAAAATTAAACATTAACTATGCTATTCAGAAAATTCTTGGTTTAAAATTACTATTGTCCTTATGGTGAGCTCTCCTCACTATCAGTTTGAAACCTCTCCTTTTTAGGTTTCACACATCTTTGTAAGAAAAGATAGACTGGAGTGTTCTTCATATTCTGAGTCAGGGGACATAGAATCTACTAGTGTTGGAAGAGACCTTTAAGATCATCAAGTCTATCCATTATGGTATGCTTGAAGAAGTCCTGCCATTTTTTTTCGTTGTAGTGCATTACATAATGAGAAGCAAGTTTTATCATGCTTTCTTGCACCTTTTTGCTTTGAAATGTATTGTGCTACTGCAAGTCTGGCAAACCTGCAATAGCTGCTAGAAAATTCCCCGAAGACTTTTTGTTCAGTTTTTATAGAACTCTGTAGCCAGGTCATTTATCTGAGGAGAAAGAAAGGAAGAAAGGAAAAAAAAGAGAGGTTAGGTGTGTGTGAAATCCAAACACAGATAAGGACTCTCTTCATTTAATTGTGAAATTGGACTTGTCATCCTTGTCTGAACTCTCAAACTTCTATGAAACACAACAATGGCAGAAAGGTTGTGGATGGCTGTTATTAAGATTTCTGGGAGACTGAGTTAGAATATAGGTTATTCAGATCTCTCAATAATACTTGCACAAGAGAATGATGACAAAGTTGTAGCTCCTTTTCTGCCTATACCTTTATACTGTGCAGATTTGATAGAGGATACCTTGTCAAATTCAGTGGTTTGAAAGATAATGTGTAAGGGAGCAGGTCTAGAATTGCTCAGTGAGCTTGTCTTTCCTGGTGACATTGATCTGCCTTGGAAGCTATATTTCTCAAGCTGTAGGTTGTTGAGCTCAGGGATAAAGCGCCTCAAAGGAGATTTCTTTCTTGGTAGTAGAATGAAACTTTGAAATGCATTAGCAGAATTAAGTACAACTCTCATTACCTGGTTTTTCACTTCAGCAAAATAAAGGTAGTAAAAAATGAACCTTGAAAGAGAAGGAAGGAAAGAATAAAAAATGCAGAAAAGAGGGAGGGGAATGAAGTAAGTAAATAGTTGTGTGTTCGTTTGGCTTTTTTAATGAAGGAATTGGTCTGAGTGAAGGAAGAAGAGCCAAGCTAATTTGCCATTCTAGTCTTGAATTATTTCTTGTGAAGCACTTTCTAAGGGTCTACTGAAGATACTGTGAGACTTCCATTGATTTGTAAAAGGTGGTACAGCATGCTGCTTCAGTGTGGTGAACATTGTTGTCATACGTGACAGAAGGTGGTTATAAAACTTTCGCCTACAAATGAAAGTCTATCCTGTCTGACTTTTTGGTCTGAAACAGACTCTCTGGTTCATTGTAGTTATAAACTAAGTTTTTATCTCATCACACCTCATTGCTTTCATCTGACTTCATTCTCACCACATAAAAGGATTTAGTTGACTTCTCAGCCGAATAGTTGGCCTTATGTCTTTCAGTATCAGTTGCATGACCAGGCCTGACCAATAGTAGTATTTTTGTTGCAGTCCCTGCTTGTAGGACAACAGCTTTTGTTTTAGAAGCACTTGATGGTAACTGTGAAGGAATCAGGAAACTTGCCATGGGTAAGCAAAGGAGCCTAAAGGAACTAAATAGAACCTATTTTCAAGGCGTGAAGTTGTTTATCATTTATTTTCTTAAAAACCTTACCAGCAGCCTTAGAGTTTAGCAGGAATAGGCATTTTGCTGTCAAGTCTCTCAAGATTTCTCACGCTTGAACACGGCAGTGAGAAGACTTACTGCATTTATGGATATGCCTTTGATAACTTCATGATCAGAAGGAGTGTTGGAGGCTAGAATAAAATTATAAGCCTTTAAATTGAGAATGGCTTAATATAATGTTCATACAAAACTACTAATAATGCACTTATGGAAAGAAAACTGTATAAACTTGTACTGGCACATGTAGCCATCTGTTGGAGCAGGAGGCTGATATGGGAAAGGGCTTGAAAATAGTTTTTTAGTCTTTATTTTTAAATGCTGTTCATATGGTTACAGAGAGGGATAGACAACAGATACAAATGGGTAACTATGTAAAAGAGTGTAGAAACCACCTGTCACAGTTTCATGAGAGAGTGTTTATGTTCAGACACTCTTCTCCACAGCTTCGCTGGTTACCAAGGAGTTGTTGCCCTGTGCCTGGGATTGGAAACTGCCTCTCCCACACCAGCATCTCCACTGATTTGCTCCTGTGTCCTCCTGCTTGGTCTATTGGAGGAACGATCCTCCTGCATTTAGGTGCATCAAGTCTTGAACCAGGTTAATGGAGCCCCCAGCTTGGTTGTAATAGCAGAAGCTTGAGTGCTGTATGATATATCACTTTGTGGCAAACCTGAGTGTAAAAAGGAAGAACTTATTTGCCATGCTTTATTGCTAACACAGTTACTGTATTTTGGGATATAAGTACATAAATAGAGCAAAATGCCTCTTTAGATCTGCACTGTAGAGTTTCTGTCTCTTTTCATGTACATTACAGGCTGTCAGGACTTCTGTATGACCTTTATCTGAGACCCTGTCCTCAGGTGACTCCTTCTAACCACTGTTGTCACAGAACAGAGTATTGCTTTGAGGGTATATGTAGACTTTTATGTACCTAAAATCTAATTTATGTTCTCTTTAAAATTAGACCTTTTTTTCCAGTGAGGAGAGGAACATCAACTGCAGTGAATTGAAAACTCACTTTTCTGAAGTTGGGCTGTGCTATGAACAGGAAAAAAATACTAGTTTTAGAAATGCTCAGCGCCATCTTACTGTTTCCAAGGTGCATACATTGATGTGCAGTTTAGCAGAATAAATGCATGCTGCATTACAGGTCTGGTGAGGGGAGTGGTGTTGAGAGAAAAGAGTTGTAGAAGCACTGTCCATAATAACTTCCAGTATAAAGCTTTATTTTTTCTTGGTTCAGGTGTTTGAACGTCTTTTCAAAATTGTATAATCTTGAGGTTCCTACTCCAGATCTCATCAGTTGGCTTTTCTGTGGGAGTGATTAGTTTCTCACTTGGCAATTCACCACAGACATTTCATCTGCTCATGGAGTTCAATGTTTCAGACAAATGGAGAGAATTAATGTCAGAGCTTCCAGTTCAAAAATTCTTCCATCTGGCACTTCAGTGACCTTTTTGTATTTGCCTTCCGTGTGACAGAGACAGTTGGTTTAACATCAGCTTCGATTTCAGAAATAAAACATCCATTTTTGGAGAGTGCCTTTGAGATGGTCTGTGAGAGATGTATGAGTAAGTTTGTGCTAGATACAGAAGGAAGCATATCCCTGGATACTATTTTCAGTCTCTGAGCTCTGTTTTCAGTTGCATTTATTAGTTGATATCTAGCTTTGCTAGTAATCTCTGCATCCAAACAAAGTTCAACAAATACTACCCAAGAATGTGAATTACAGTTCTGGGACACAGTTGATCCTGTTACCCCTGGAGGTTACCAGAGGAGAAACAACAGGGCCTCAGGACAGGAGAAGAAATGTCTTAATTTACAGGTATTTTTAACTCACATATTTCCTCCCTCCTTCAGTGACCATTACTGTATTTCTTGTCCTTTGGTTCCCTCCTCACTCCCCTTTATTTTTTTTGTCTCATGCAAGCTCTCTTCCTGCTCTGTTTAGCTGTGCCCATCAAATGTTCAAACCAAAGTGCTGGTGATTGCAGAGAAGGGTGAGTGTTGAAGGACCTCTTTCAAATTTGGGCCTGATTGCAGTATTAGGTCTGGTGTGAACTCAATTGTGGTATCATGCGGCATTACATGCTCTACTTCCCCTTTCACAATTTTATTCGCTCCCTTACCTCATCACTTGTTCTTCCTTGATCTTTTCCCAAACTGTAGCTTTCTCACCAACTGAACTCTTTTCTTGACCTGTTCATGTTTCTGCTTGTGAATGCAGCGGTCTTTTGCTGACCCTGTCTTCTCAGGGGAGAAAAGAAAGAGCTGCCCTACTGCTTTGTTCTGCAATGAGAATTATTCTACAGATAGTTGCATTTTTATTTTATGCAAAGTTGTGTATAATACTCCAGAACATTCCAAATTGTGTTTTATAAGTAACAAATGTCAAACTCCAATGCTGCTAGAATCTGCAGATAACTTGTGCAGTTCTCAATTGCCATGGTATCAAAGCATGGTAGAAAATAACATGCGTATAAAAGGTAATGAAAACTCATACCCAGATAGAATTTTTTTCACTGAAAATTAATGCCGGTCTTATGCTCTCAACAATTCAGGCGATGGGTTAGTAGTCACTTGACTGGTTATGATTTTTCTTTATATCTCTCTCAGCTAAATGCAAGTGCTAAGTCTTATTCTCTGTAATAATGAGATTGTTGTGCTACATTCCAGAGGGCTTTGGCTTTACAAATTATGATCTATATCTTCATAACATTTCACTTAAAAAAGCCCAAGTGCTTTACAAAGTTAATTAGTGCTCCCACTTTCAGCTTGTGATAGGGGCAGGATCATTATTATGAACAGAAAAATGTGATTGTGGAGAGGTTAAGTGACTTCCTTACTTCAAGTCACTCAGTAATTTATTTTTGCTCAGTGAGTACTAAATCTTGGGTTTCCAGGTATCGGACCCTTTCCTGCTGCTTCCAGAATGGTGCAAATGGGGGAATTCAGATGTTTTCTTCTGATTTTCCAGTAAGAATTTTGGATGTTCACTCTGCTATTTAGCCAACTCACTGCTTTTTACTAAGATGTGCACAGTAACAATGAGTGGTAGAAAATAGTAGATGGATATTTTACATCAGTCCATAGGTAATGGATGACCAAAGTAAACACTGATAGGATGTTAAATGTAGAAATTAAAAGCAGGTATAATGCATCTTCCTGAAAGATGTGAAGAGGTTCAGAGTAGTTGACACTATACAAACAGTTTTAGGCTTTTTATTCTGTATGGTAGGATGTTTGGAATATCATACCAAAGTTGATGGTTCTTTGTTACTGAAGATATCTTTATTAATCTGAATAAATTCTGCTGATAGGGGACAGGACTTTTACTAAGTACCTTAACAGATGATAAATTCAGGGGTATTTGTGACTGTCTTAAAATTCATGAACCATAAGAGCTATAAATTAGTTACTTAAGTGGTCACTCTTAACTCTTTAAATGCTATGTTAAACAGTAAATTAATTAATCCAGGAATCTTTTATTCTAAAAATCCTGTTTGTTTGGGATCTCTTAATTTTGCTGACAGTGACAAAGTAAAAGAAATCTTGCCTTGAAACTGTATTACAATATGGGGGATGTAAGAAATTGTAGCCCAGTTGAAGATAGGATGATAGAGTTGGGGCTGTTCAGCCTGGAGAAGACAAGGCTGCGTGGAGACCTCCTAGCAGCCTTCCAGTATCTGAAGGGGGCCTATAGGGATGCTGGGGAGAAACACTTCATGAGGGACTGTAGTGAGAGGACAAAGGGTAATGGGTTCAAACTTAAACAGGGGAAATTTAAATTGGATCTTAGGAAGAAATTCTTTCTTGTTAGGCTGGTGAGGCACTGGAATGGGCTGCCCAGGGAAGCTGTGAATGCTCCATCGCTGGTGGTATTCAAGGCCAGGTTGGACATAGCCTTGGGTGACATGGTTCAGTGGGAGGTGTCCCTGCCCATGGCAGGGGGTTGGGACTAGATGATCTTCAGATCCATTCCAACCCTAACTCTTCTATGATTCTATGATTATATGATTCTATACTTAAAAAAAAAAAAAAAGTTTTGCTCTTATTATGTCATGGTAAATTTAATTTTCTTCATTTTTGAGAAACACAAGTAAATGACAAATTTATTACACACTTTTGCTTTGGAGAATGCTACAAATATCCTTCAGAGAAGAACAGAAACTGTTTTCATTCTAAAAGTTATCATAAGCTATTTAGGTAGCCTTTCAAATGTTACAGGACCTAAATACTGCTGCTTTTCAAAGGCTTTGTGATGGCTTTTATGCAAGAAGCTCAACGCAGAAATAGATGATGTCAGTGAGAAATACCAACTTTAGAAAAACTTAGTTATTCCTATGAACATCATAGAATTCTACCTAGCAGATAAGTTTGGGAATGAGCTTACCCGAAGGGAAACTTTTAAAAAGCTCTAACATGAAGATTATGTGGCAGATCAGAGGAGTATGTGAAGGCAAAGCTCAAGCATAAACAAATATATAACCACTTCTATCTAACAGAAGTGGCAGAGATAACTGTCTTATTACTTGATGTTAGTTAATCTAAAGTGATCTAATCAAAGAACAGTAGTGTCTTAAAAATTTCATCTATATGGTTGTCTTTCTATAACTTCATGTATTATGCTTTCCAATTTACTTCATCAGACTTCACTTTTTCCTATACAAAGGGCTATAAAGGAGCATTTACAAGACCTTATAGAAATATGCAGTAAGTACTTATAAGCATTAATATTTTGCTGTAGGTCAAATATTGATTTCTTCCAGCATTCAACATCTGACTTTATAAAGTTCATTTAGAACTGCAACCAAAAACTGATAATGTAAATATCTGGTAATAACTTAAACATTATAGTGAAGATATTGTAGAGATTTAATATGATTATTCATGACCTTGCAAGCAGTTTTTTTAAGAAGTGCTCATTATTAGCTGAAATGAATTTATAGATATCAAGAACAGTTCCAGTGATATACATTTTTCATGTATGAGTTGAGGCAGGAAGGGGGCCTGAGTGTTTTTTCTCCCTAATTAATATGAATCCCAAATTAGTGAATCAATATCAATAAGAAAAAATCAGTGAGCTTTGGCATCCTTCGATTTGGATTTCTGTTGCTTCCAAGTTATTCCTATCTGCTCAATATTAAAACCCATAAATTATTATTTTTCCTTAACATTCGGTTCTGGAGGATAGCTCTCATGCAGAGAGTAATGATGAGGCATCTGTAGTCATAATTAGCTTTGCATGCACATGGTTGATGTCAGGTTCAAAATGTTACCAGACCACTTCTAGATTGCAGTGTAACTGTGTATGTTGTACAGATGAGAGAGCTGGCTGAAGAACACATCAATCTGTTGCAATCCTCATTCTAACTTCTTCATATTCAGGTGAAAAGGAAAGAAAACAAGTCAAGATGGATGGAAAGCAAAGAATGCACAAGTACTCTGCTGACGAATTCAGTTGGGATCAGTTTAGAATTTAGATACTTAAAAATATTCTCAATCCACTTGCAAAACCTAGCACCTCTGGAGCCCTTATGAAAGCTTGGCTGCCTCCACTTATAGAACTACGATATAAATCAGTTACATCATGACATATTAATTTATGAGCAATATTTATTTCACATAACTATAATCACACAGCAACTGGTTTATAGTCACATAAAACTTCTGTTTGCTGGCTATAATGTACTAAGAAATTCACAGAGTTAAAGTCTTTACACACTAGGCACCAATAGTGGCATTCCTTTCAGTGAAAAACACTCACGTGTGGGTATTTCATATCTTCACAGGACACACACTAAATTAGGAAATACTAAAGCCAATAGTATGGATTCAAAAAATTAAAACACCTGAATTTTGTTATCCTGTGAAAGGCGAAAAAAAACAATTTGGAAGTAATTTACAGATGGGTGTTAAACGCACTTACTCATACGTCCCTCAAGCTTAGATAATTTAAGTAGCAATGTAAGAAATGTTTTCTAGAGAAATTAAGTAAAATCTTCAAAAGAGCATACAAAATTTTTCACATCCTAGCAAATATTTCAGGCTGAATATCCTTCACATGCTAAATTCTATCTCTGGTAGCCAAAATTGTTCAAAAGAGCTCTGACTACGGTACTTACATAATACAACCTCCTTCAAGACACTTGGAATTGATGCTTTTCATAAAGAGCCCTGATAAATATGTGGATAAATTAATCTCTACACTTTATCATCGATTTCAGTAACGTGGCAACATTCAGAAGATTCATGCTACTTACGGTATTGCTATTTTCTGTGCTATCTCTGCTAAAGGACATATAGGAATATAGAGCTTTTAAGTGTTTACAGAGGGTAGTTCAAAATTGCCATTGTAGAATCATTTACTGAACCTTGCAGCTGCAATGAATATGCACTTGTACCTTGAATACAAAGGCATTGTATGCGAACACTTAACCTCCTTTGGTCTTAGGTCGCCACTGCAGCTTCTGTTTCAGTCAGCCAGCTAATTGGAGTCCTTCCAGTCGTTTTTTGTCTGATTTGAATCAGGTCCTGGATGTCCTGACTCTAAATTTTCACTGAGAATAGTTCATCCACTTATAAGCAAATTCAATCATACTCAGGTTTTACACTCGCAGCCTCAAGTGCTGTGAGATGAGTACTTTAAAATACAGAGAAATCACTGCCTGTCTCTGACCAATGATTATACTTTTTATAGGCTGCAGGCTGTCCAGTCTGTGACTGTTTCTGAAGCAGTTACAATTTCATTTTCTTTGTAACACTTCATAACTTATAAATATGGCCTTCTCTAAAGTCAGGTGGAAAAAAGCTGCGTGCAATCCATAATGTCAATGTAAGTCTACCATTAGTTAGAAATCTTTCAAACTTTCCAAGGTCAGAGTTTAGTGGATTTTGCTTATTCTCCCGTTCTTTCTAACCAGTGTTTCCCAGCCTGTGAAAAAGGAAGGGAGAAAGGAAGGCTGCTGGTTCCCAAGACTACTTATGTCATATTGTCTCCTGGTAGTGATTTCTTGAATGCCTTTTGATGTCTGCTGATCTGGGTCTGGCCTACTGGCCATAGGCTGCTTTATGTGCTCTGGATTTCCAGTCCCTCTTTAACATTATTACTGCAGTTTAACTGACTTCCTTTGCTTCAGATGTAAAGATCTTTTTTGTAGATATATAATAGAAAGCTACATTCCCAGGTGGTGAGCTATTAACTTTTTTTCTTACATTTTATTTTTCCTTTACTTTTTGTCTTCAATGGCAGAAAACACTAGTCACCAGGACACAATCAGAATCCCATGCTTCCTTTAAGCTTATTAGTTTCTCATTCAATTTTTCAATTTCCCAGTGAGGTATCTCAGCTATTCCACAAATTACAATTCTTAAGCAGCTTCCATAGTCCCTGCATTTCTACTACTTACTATTGTCTACGTAGCACTTGTGAAGCTTTGTTTCTCTCCAAAAAATTCTTAAATAGGAGGACAGAGATGGAAGTAGAAAAGGAAAAGAGATCTGTATCCACTTGCATATCTTTTTCAGGCAGGAGAAGGTGGCGATTAAATTCATGAACTGCTAGGGCTGAATGTGGTAAGAAATAAAAAACCTGCTGCTGGGACAAAGTAATGTCATTTGAAACATAGATACTAAAAAACAAGGGGGAATTCGGAAAGTCTGTTACATACAAAACAGACACCTGAGGTTAATCACAAGTAAACTCCACAAATTCACTTCATCATATTCTAAATGTGACTCTGAGGAAAAAAATATACAGAAGAAATGTACACCACATATTGTGTATTCTTAACATGAATCTTTTTAAAACTTCTTTAAATGATGGTCATAAAAATCAAGCACATACTGACATTTCTGAAGAGGTTTTGCAAAAAAAAACTCAAATCCCAATCAAACCACCTGTTTTAATAAACTACTAAAATGAGGAATGTCCATTTCCAAATGTCTTATATTTCTGAGCCCTTAGAAAGTTTACTCATTTACCTAGACAAAACCAGGTAAGGATTAAAACAATCCCATTTTCTTTAGTTTTAACAGTTCAATATCTGAAGGCAGCCTACAAGGATGCTGGAGAGGGACTCTACATCAGGGA
>JASSUY010032700.1:4929-133121 GCA_032466535.1 Forpus xanthops | reverse complement strand
ACCGCCAGCAATGGAGCATTCACAACTTCTCTGGGCAACCCATTCCAGTGCCTCACCACCCTTACAGGAAAGAATTTGTTCCTCAGGTCCAATCTAAACTTCCCCTGTTTAAGTTTGAACCCATTACCCCTTGTCCTCTCATTACAGTCCCTCACGAAGAGTCCCTCCCCAGCATCCCTATAGGCCCCCTAGTATTTGTACTTGAAGAAACATCTTTGTAGCTTTCTAATTTATTTTAACAGCATGCATCAGAAATAATTTAATTCAAAAATCGAATGATCTGGGAAATGAAATTAAATGCCAAAAAAAATATAACTTCTGTAAGTCTACACTAAACCCCAAGGAACAATCTTTGCAATATGTTAAAGTCACAGACAAATATATAATTGCTGATATTAATACTCACTTGAAGCAATATATCATTATGCAGACTATATTACTGTTATCTAGAGATCTCAAAGCACATTATCAACTGTGACAATATCTCAGTTCCATATGACATTGGTAATACTACACAAATGTTAAGGATAGGTAAAATGATGACACTGACACTGATTTTTCTATTTCCTTTCTAAAGAAAAGCAATTGAATATGGTCTCATGTTCCAAAAAGAAGTGTTTGCCAAGCAGCATATCGAGGGCAGCAGCAAGGTTCCTTAAACCTCATTACTAGATTTGGAAATGCCAAAAAAAGAACTCAGTGATGACTACTTCCTAAGCTGCATGCTGTTTAGCTTCTTAACAGGTATCATTAATTTCACTTTTAAACTACTTTACTGTCACATAATCCTGCATCTTTCAAAATACTTTGCCATTATGAACATCAGACAGCACCCAAAGCTGTTCATAGCACCTTACTCATCAACTAATCCACTTTTGAATTCTGCCAGGCTGTAAATTTTTTCTTACCTACAGAAACAGGAAAGATTTTTAAAAAGCAAGCACATCTTAATCTTCCATTCCTACAACATATTTTTTTTTTATGGTCAACCATGACTTAGACACAAAACATACAAATATTTGAAACCCAAATCAGTACTCCTCCAGCTCTCTCTACCCAATTGCAAGCGTGACAAGAATACTCAAGGCACTATTTTTCTGACTCTTGCCTGGAGCTCATTTGGCTGATGTAAATACATAGTAATAATCCGAGCCCACAAGGGGGCTGTGAGACCAATTAAGAGCACATTCAAAATACTGTAGCAATAAAGTTATAAAATTAAACAAACATTAGAAAACCATGCTATCAAAAGTGAACTGCTTTATACCGCCAAGGGGCAAGGTCATGTATTCTCAGAGTCTGCCCTAAACCCTGAGCCAGTCTGTCCCTCATCCCATGCTTGGGCAAAAAGAAGGAATCCAAAGAAGAATGTGGCCACCAATGCACTGCCCTCCCTTTGCTAAACCTCAGAGAAACATCTCTTTGGGTGGTCCACATGCACTGGTCTTCACTTCTGGGGATGGTGCACACCAGGAAAACTCATGAGAGGAAATGGGAGGAAGTAGGTTGCTACAAAACAGCCCTTCATTACTATTGTGCATTCCTGGTATCAAGGCTATTCCTGCAGTATGTTGCATGGAGAAAATTACTTACAAACACAAAGGCTCTGTCACACTAGTACAGCCTTTTAGTTTTTACACAGAATATATAGCCCACTATAATATTTTATTGTATCAATTAGAAACGTTCTCTGGAAAACTCATAATATGGTGTATAAACACTAAAAATACATAGCAATACATTTACATATGGAGTAATATTCAGTCTTCTCTGTCCTTTACTGTGTCCAATGATTTAGTGGTCCAATTCCTCAAAAACACCTGCTAGCCTTGCAAAAACCACCATCATAATTGGCAGTTTCTTGGCAGCCTGAACACAGATACCAGTGACTGGCATGAGGAATGTATTGCCCTCAGAGTCCTGGAAAGCATCATTCTGCAATGAGGCTGAGGCAGATTTGCAGGATCTGCCTGCATTAAATCTGCTCTGCCAATGAATACTCCTATTCAATAAAATATATTAAGCAAGTACAGAAATACAGTTATGCTCAAAGAATCACACATGAACAAAGTAAACAAATGCTAACTTCAGTAAACTTCAGCACACGTGTCCAGGTCCTATCCTAGCTCATTTAATTTAATTTCAGCAAAGCCAAAGGCATGCTATATGAACAGATAGAGGGAGATGTTCTCAGAGGACACCCACCTTGATTATATTGCCACCTGCTCAGAAAACCGTAGTCTCTTAAGTCCCATTGTCTGTCCCACTTTGCGCAGCAAAACTAGAACTGCCACTGGTTCCTCATGCTCATGCAGCTCCTACATCTTCATCAATTCAATTTCATACAAAGACAATGACAAGCTGATGAGATGAGATCTTTGGGGTATTTGCTTTAGGAACCACGGAAAGTAGATGTTTTACTGTTACCACAGCCATTCAAATATAGACAGGTGCTACATCAGAGCACCTATGTCTCAAGAATAGTTTCTGCAGGTGCTTAACACTGTATTTGGAGAATAGTCTTATCTTAGTATTAAAATATATTTAGCCCCCATTTTTAAAGCAATTAGGTTATTCAGCATTTAATTAGGAAATATTCTACAAGGTAAGCTATTTTCTTCCATATACAATGCTTTTCTCCATTTAGCATTTAAAAATAACGGCCCATGCTTTGAAGCATGTTTGTTTTATAGCATAGAAAATGTTCATTATAAAGCGTAATTACCATATATGTAAAACTGGCTGCAAAATAATGACTTGTAATTAAGAAATCATTTTAATAATGAGCTTAATGGAAAATTCATTAGCCTCACTGTTTATTTTGGCAATATCCTAGAGATGCTGTTCCACTGGGATAAAGGTTAAATTAGTTGGGACTCCTTGAACCTCATAGACTTCACATTATGCACTGAAGAGCAAAACAAAGAATCCCTCTAGCTTCAGTAATACAGGAATTAATAATTGTAGCAAATACATAGGAGAGCAGATCAAGTACCACTTTGAAATAATTGACATCCCACCACTGTTGCTATTAAAATACTAAAGCACTACTTTTAAACTCTATAATTTAGTCTATTAATTCAATTCTTAAATGAAGTGTTTCTATCTCTTGCTGCACTTCCTAATAGTAGAATTGGAAAGCCAATTGTTAGAAACATTTAATCACAAAAAACTAAACTACATGACTGCTTCAGAACTCAACATAAATAAAACTGAGTCATTTGCAACTGTTACTTCACTTGAAATATTATTTTTAATGCCCTAACATGTACAAAAGTATTTAGCTATTTCTCAATAGCTTCTCTCTGCAGAATCTATGCACTGATGGTGCCTCTACTTATGCTTATTTGGCCTACAGAAATGAAAGGTCACCCAGAGAAATGCAATATCCAGAATTATTTTCGAGCAGAAATGTTTGCATTTGAAGGAATAGTCAGCATGCCTCATTAGGGTCTGAAAATTTACTCTGCCTCTGCTGCTAGAGCAAGCTGAGAATAGGCTTGAAATAATCCTTCAGCAGTTTGGTGATATTGCTACTGGATGTGATACTCTGCCATCTCTAGACCTTCACTTCTAAAAGCATGTAGCCTGCCCCAATGTAGGCTAATGCAGTTGTCCTCCACCAATATGAGGAACTCCTCCATTTGCTTGTCTCATTGGTGGCTCTAATCTAACACCTATCATTAAGGACTGAATTCACAAACACTACTGGACACAGCTAAACAAGGAAACAGCCTCAATAGATTTTCATTACCAATGAAAATGGAAAAAATCTAACACTTGAACAGTTTAAACAGGATTTGACATGTACTTAAAGAATGATCCAACTTGAGAAAGAGAGCCCACAGGATACACTTCTGAGGCTTTTCTGGTCTTTCCTCCCTACAATTTCCAATCAGAAACTAATACAGTGTGATGACATTTAATACAAAACTAAGACCACGGTTTGCAGTTCTTGATGATACTATCAGAGGTAACAGGCTTTGCAATTCACAATAAAAGGCAGTAGTACCTGTAAAATCAAAACTTTTCAGTAAAGTTCAGTGGCAAAATTTTTTACTCAAAGTAAAAAAAACAAAGCAAAAAGCAAACAAAAAAGGGGTGGGGGGTGGAGTGGGGGCATGCTAATAAAAAATTTACACTACAAAAAGACCCTTGAAGCAATTTCTCATGTTGTTCTGATTCTACTGGCCTGCTGGCCTGTTTGGGTTTTTTGTTTTCTTTCAAACTGTAAGCACCAAGGCATTCTAAAAAGGCAAGATTGCCTGTAGAGCATGTCTGACCTCGACATCTAACCCTTAGCCTACTGGGAAAAAGCAGCACATTCCAAACCTCCATTTATCACTTATTTTAGCTGCCATAAATTTCTTTCAGTGCTACAAAGCAATGGGTTATAATCCAGTAAAAGTTTAGAACTCCAGCGAGTGCATTCAGGCAAAGTTATCAATTTTAAACACCCTAGCACACTCCTCCAGTTCTGCTCATTATAAGAGCTGGCTTCGACAGCTGTAATTCAGAAGTGAGGTTCCTTTGTTGTAGAGAAAAACAAAGCAGCATTTGGTAGCTAATTTTGATCTTATGTGAACAGTGTCACAGGGGTTAACAGAATATGTCTAAACTGCATTTTATTGACCCTGCCTGCTCTTCTGGACCCAGATATTTTATGCTGTTATTCTAGTTTTAACATATTCTGAAGTACTGAATGACTGCATATAAACATTCCAGATTTAAATTCTACTCTCAGCTCTTCTTTTCCACACCATGAGTAATTCCACCAGTTTTCCTTTAAGTGATCCTGAAACTGCATAATAATTAAGAGTGCCAATTCTATATCTATTCACCTAAGATACATTAGTTTAATGTTTTACAGTGTACCATTAGTTTTGTTCATATTAACATGAAGCAATTATGCTTAGAATGGCAGTATAATAGCAATAGAGGTAAAATAGGAAAAAAAAGTGCAAGCATTCTTCTACCATATGAGACCAAATGAAAGCACTTATGAATTTCAGGGAACTATCCACTTGCCACAACTTCTGTTCTCTGTTTCATTTTCACACCCCACATCCCCACACCCCAATTTTATTAAGAAAAAACAAAACAAAAACAAAAACCATATTTTATGTCATCTCACCAAATAGATAAAAACACCCTTACATTTAAGGTAAGAAAAAAGTGCATAGGAAGGTAAACACAAGCATGTCTAGCAGATGCACTTTCAGAGTATGAAATTTTACAGGGGTTACATTTAAAAGGAATTAGAAGTGCATAAAAGGAAGCATTTAGACATTGCTGTTTAGCGTACTGGTTAACCTAGTGCGTAGTGTGTAGGTGTCAACTGAAAGAGAAAGATAACTTTCTGAAGGGTTTTTTTTGTTCCAGATAGCAAAGACCTTCAAATACCCAGCTTTTGAAGTGGGCTTCCTAGAACTAAAACATGGATAAAAGTATCTTCATTTCCACTGACTCTTCACCTCTAACCCCACTCCTTCCACTCTCTTTCCTCCAAGGGAACACCAAAACCACTAGCAAATAGAAGCATAAACTGCAAATATTTAATGCAAATTTTATTCAGCAAGGCATCTTCATGCATCTTCGATCCACCTCCAAGCACTTTGAAGTTGTACTTTACCAAATTCATATGTTAATGTGAAGTATCACAGGTTCACAGATAGATCCAGGCATAAATGCAATTCTCTGAAGCAGCACCTTTGCCACCAGTGCCACACCAGTTCTCATGACATACAGATGCATTAAGTTAGCCCACAAATGACAAAACAGAGTTTTGCAGTTTCCATACAACTGTAGGCTCCATATTGTAAGCAAGTAAAAAACAAAAAGTGCATAAAATTGTTATACACCCTTTTAACCAGGTCCCAGTCGACAAGGAAAAACTGTTCAAATGAGAGAAACTTGATATGCTATTATCAAAACACTGCACGGCCATAGCTCTTGAAGCAAGTCTAATTCACATTACACTGCAGACACAGTGGGAAGTATGTTTGGGAAGTTAATATAATCATTCCTTACCTTAACATTTTATCCCCCTAAAATATGAGGGTTTTCTACAGGATCTGAGACTATAAGTAGGTAATTCTGCATCCGTAGTTCTTATTTAGGAACACTTCAAGAGAACAATAGAGCCCTGCATACACCACCTCCTGTATTTACAGCAAAAACATACAAACTGTCAATAAAATATGCAGAATGCCTCTTTTAAGGCATGTTGGCCTTGTTAGGTAAACAAATTGTTTAAGTGTTCTCAAACGGTGCAGTGAAAAGACTAGGTTTAAAAACAAACCCACTTTTTATATCATAATCTTAAGTAACCACTGAAATTCTGCTGATGAATCTTACAGATTGCATTTTTTTCTTTTTCCAGCCTTTTCTGATCTAATTATAGGAAATAGTTTCCTGTAGGTGTAGCACACACTGCAATAGTGTTCAAACAAGTAAACCTTCTGTCAATTCCCATATAAATCATGAATCTGTAATCCTCAGACATGTTCTTAGGCATTGACCAGCATCTTTTCTCCAGGAGCTGCTGTACCAGAATGGCAACAACTCAAGGGTGTTTTTTTATTCCAAAGTTGAAAGCTCTCTACTATGGCAGATTTTTGCTTTCAGTAAAGCTGAAACAGCCCTTCAATATTATACCTCTGGCTGGAACAAGATGAATATCCAGACACAATTTTCTCTTTTATGGAGAAAAGTATCAGTTTCATAAGTCAGTGAACATAAGTTACAATAGATCATGCATTCCACAGACTTACCCGAAATGCTGGTATTTCTCTAGCTTTTTATCATTTAATACCATCAGTAAATTCCCAATGTGACCCACTATGACAACCATATCTATTTCACTTCACAGGCTGCTATTCTATGTACCAAATTATGAAATTATGAATGCGTAACTTCTTATAGTAACATTGATTTCTGATGACTTAAAAGTACAGAATCTAGTGGCTATGGTGGCAAAGAGTAGCCCTAGGTTGCTGACAAAATAAAGTTCAACTGGCATAACAATGAGCAATCCTACTCGCTGTACTGCAAACATTAGACAAAGCCTCCAACACCCCATGTGAAAGAAAATTGTGTTACCTAGAACCCATCCCCTGAGTGATATCATAAGGATCAACACAACTATCTATTAGCTTATGTCTCTTAGTTCTTGTGGTTAGCAGTTCTAATTCTTGTCTTTGGGCACAAGGGTCATTCCACACAGCCAGAAAAGAATATTCACTGTTAGGGTTGCAACTTCAGCATCCTCCTCTGTGCCCTGCTGTGCAGCTTTATAATAAAGAGGGGAAGAGAACAGCACTGAGCTCTGCTCTACTGCACAGATTTAATGCTCATTTATCTTCCATTTTGGCATTTAAAGGACACTTTAAACGGCCAGGGAAAAACACTGTATTGTTCCTGGTGTCCTAATCAGGGCAGATGACTGATGTCTCTGACTGTATTTGTGAGTCCTCACACTCCTCTTTTTCCTGCATGTTCTACTTTCGGTATATCCAAAGAAAGCCCAGACTTTTCCTCCACTCTGAATATCCAGACTTGATAAGAAGTAAGTGTTTGGATTTTATTCCATTTTAAAGCAAGGCTGCAAGCAACATTAGGGAAGATCTAAGCAATGACTATTCTTTCTTTTTCTTACAGTTGCCAAGGATTCAAAAGAAGCAGCTGCAAGTGAAAAGGAGAGAAGCAACTACAGGGTATGCAGTAGATCATCAGTAACCCACAAAGCAAAATCTGAGAGCAAATTAAAGAATAAGCATTAGAATTTATTACTTATTATTTCAGTAACCATAATTTAACAATCTGATGTTACTACAGTTAGATATTACTATAGAAGGTTGTCACCTCTGCAATTTGATTTTAAGCATACAAGAGCCATACAAGATATCCTAGAAGGCAGACAAAAATGTAAGTGAAATCAATGTCACTGGGGCACCTTCACACAAACAAGGCAATTCACAATTTAAAGTTAAATTAAAATTATCACGCTAAACCAGACAAGCAACATTTTTTGCTGCAGAAGTCTTGAGGAGTAGCTGTCAGATCCTGTTACTCTTCTAGTTTCACTTACTGGTGGAAATCAGAAATTAATGTGATTTTATTTCAAGTTGATGGGTAGAAAGTGGGATGAATACAAATCTCAATTTCTTCCTCGTAAGAAAGGTAGAGCAGCATAGCCTGCATCAAGTGCCTCTAACATCACCAGCAAAAAAAATCTATGTATCTTAAAGGAAGCAACATCAGGCTCATTGCTGATCAATTCCTTTTACAGAGATGTAAGCAAACTTAGCACCAAGGGTCCTGGATGTGTTTAATCAAAGGAATGAAAATGTGGCAGAAGTACGTATCTGCAATCATGCTCTTCCTATTACGTATGCTGATACAAAGCAACAGTCAGTAGAGCTGAGGTGAGAAAGAAAACATCTGTCAGAACACAAAACTAAAAAGAGAGAATACTCTAGCAATTTTAAGAAATCTTAAGGATTCCAAACTAGTTGGTTTGTTTTAATCCAGGGGCTTAAAATGCTCCTTAAACCACTCTTCAAACCAAAAGATGTTCTTGTTTCTTTTTAAAGGTTGCAGAGAATGCAATATAGCTCCTCTTAAGAGGCAACAAAAATAGAACACACATTCATATAGCCTGCTTGGATCAGAACCATTAACAAAGGTGACACCATGTACAATTATCTCTTTATATATTAAACTCATATATTCAGCTGACAGAATGTCACGCATTAGGGGAGGCTTTTTTATTGTGATGTTTGTGACATGGTGTTCATCCATATTATCAACAAACCTGTGAAACCCAAGCTTTACTACTCCAGCTGCCTTTTACATGCACAGCATGAGTGGTCATTGGCACAAGAAAGTATTGAGCTGGCATCAGGCACACAGCCATATAGCCAACACTGACATACACCAAGTTTAAATAGTGCCATACCATTCCCATCACTGTAGCACCAGTATCAAAGGCATGGACATAATTGAAATGCCATAGTCTATGTCTCTAAAGCTTCTGCATACCTCTATATAAAATTACAGTTATGTTGACAAGCCACCTGTTAGGCTGAAGAAAAACTGTGTAACATTGTGCCCTTGTGAGGCCACCTCTTACTGCATGTCCTCACGGCATTTTTCCTTTTCCTCAGCACACCACCCCTGGTGTATGAATCACCATGGCTATGTACTTGGGGCTGGGCAGAGTCAGGCGATGCCTGCTAGAACCCTGCAATGGCCCTGGGTCAAGAGACACGCTGCCTTGCTCAGATGGGGCACACTCCCTGGTAACCTGCAGGTGTTGTCACCACTCCAAGCAGCACCATGTGCTCTCCCACGAGCACCAAATCTCAGTTTTGCTGAAATGGGACAAAATAATCCGGGCTGAAAGAAAAGAGGTTCCATACTGTAATAGTGGCTCTATGGGAAAAGAAGCTTCTTATAAAGTTCACGTGCCTTGTGTCACATTACTGAGTTTGGGGGATAGGGTGTGGGGATAGCTGAGACAAAACTGCTTAATGATCTATGTTTATGACTAAGGATTTTGATTTTTAATTTTTCAGATTCTTATATGTCAAAGCCTCTCTCGCTGATAGGCAGAGTGTATAGCTGTTGAAAATACAGGGGTAAAATGTTCTATAATTGCTTTTCAGTATTCTCAAATACCACTGTAGCATTGCTCCCATATAAGACCAGGATTTCAAAAAGTGATCTGGGAGACAATTATCAGATGATAACTCCAACACAGGAGACAATTTCCAGGAAACTCCTTGATTTAGTTCACTAGCATTTTAAAGTTTAATAGCAATGTTGTAGAGCATAAAAAAATCGTATGTTCATAACATGTGCTTTCTGATCTTTAGATACTTACATTAGTCATCTTACTGTTTCCTTTTTACAAAGGTAATTCAGAATTTCTGTCAGCCATCTTGGACACCATATCAAGTGTTTGTGCTCCCCTTATTTGCAGTTTAAGAGAATATAAGAATTATAAACTTTATCATTTTGTCCACAAATAAACTTCAGTGCCAGTTCAGAGAAATCCTTTGTAAATGCTGCAAGACAGTTTAATTCTACAGCAAACCAGGTTTTTGCTCCCATACAAAGACTGCCAGCTAAGCTAACAATTGTAGTAGTAGCTTTTCTGCAGTATGAACACCTGTTCACTACAAACTGAAGTAAGACAGGCTACTCATTTCACATAAAACACCAGCTGTTAGATGGTACCAGGATTCAGTGACTACTGACCTGGGATAGATTTGAACTGGTGACCCAAGAGTGGAAGACTGTATATCCAATTACGAATCCACATTTAAAAAAAATTAACTTGCACTTTTTAATTACATTTTAATCTCAAATATCTGTTTTAGCAAGTGGCACTCATTGCAAAGAAACATGGGCATACCTAGGAATTCTGTTCTTCTTCAATAGTGGCTTTAATTTGGCACACACTTGATTGCATTATAGTCAAGAGAGTATTTGTAAATAGCTATTACCTTGACTTCCTAGCTATCTCTCTGTACATGTAATAAATAGATAAAAGTCTTACTAAGTCTGTGCCTAGAACAGAATGAGGCGTACAATTTCTTTGCAGTATGTGAGCTGCACTACAGAAGAATTTATTCAAACACAACTGAGGTGCGTTCAGCAGATCCAAGCAGTTAGAGGACATGGTATCTGATAATAAGTATTAGCAGATGGCTGCTATTAAATATGCAGAACCAAAAATCTAAAAAGCTAGGAACAAGTTGACCTGTAGAGCAGAGGAACAGCCTGAGAGACATAACAGAGATGGAAAGATGGTAACATTTACGTCCTGGAATGTTAGTAGTGCTCTCACTGTTTTTGTGGTAAAAGAAACATGGTAGCTCCACTGCGTTAGATGCCTGTGTTTACTGGAGATGGAGGGAGAAAAGGAAAAGCTTGGCTATCTTTTGGGTATACTTGAATTTATCTTGGATTTCTCTTTTGTGCAGCCTAGGTATACCCTAAGTCTTATGCAAAATATTCTGGATTTAGTTTACTGAACTTAAGGTCTTTGCAAGTAAAATATTTCTGAATGAGTTCAAGTGTTCCACCTTGCAAGGGTGTAAAGAACAATAAATTCAACCTTCTTTGAATCCTAGGGGAAGACAAACATCTGATGTAGTGCTTTTGAATCACTAGAGCATTCAAAATCATGGTGTATAATGTGGCAACTTTATGTCACTGGTATTATGATGATGTTACAAGGGGAAAACTTCTGAACAGACATGATATTCAAGTACTACAGAAGCTCACGGACAGTGAAGGTGGTCAGGTAGGCCTGAGAACAATCTACAAGAGAAACAGCAGCAGAAGAGAAAGTGTAAGCCGCAGGTTGTTATGAGGGAAAGCTGTAAAACTAAAGATCACAAAATAAAGGCCAAAGGAAAAAAAAAAAAAAAACCAAACATGGACCTTCTACATGCAAAAAGCAGTTCATGAACCCTAGTGTTTGAGGAATAGCCAGATTCAGTTGATATGAAAGCTTCTTTCATATGATACATAATGCACAACATATTATGCACAGAAAAAAATGTTGTAGTCATTGAATTAGGATATTTTTGGGATGTAAAAGTACTACCAGATTGACTTCATGGCTTCTTGTGGAAAAGACCGAAATATCAGCAACTTGGATCTATGCAAATTCAGAATTCTGATTTAAATACACCTGCAAAGGGAAATTCTCAGGTTTCTCAGATAGAAAGTTTTCAGTTCACCATTAACTGCAAAGAAACAAATTAGTATGTGAAAAAAAAGAAAGCTCTTCCCCCTTGATTCTTAAAACATCCTTGTACATTTACAGCATCCCATGAATGCTGATGACTGCCCTTAATCACAAGATTTATACTTAGATTAAAAAAAAACTCCCAATATTGATGTGTACTCTGCCTCACTTGAACATAACTCCAAAGCCTGCTCTGTATCTTGAGTCAGATATAATGGGAGAAACTTATGTATTCATTGTGCAAAATCATTAGCTTTTCTGTAAAGCACAGATTAAAAATTACTAGATATTGGACAGGAGCTTGTGTCTAGCCTATCTGCATAAAACTTTCATCACAACACTATGTACAAATCACTTTCACACACTCATTACACTGTCCTTCTGACTTGTGCAGGCTTCACTGCAGTAAAAATAGTACCAATTTGTTCTTGTCAGAGCCACAAACAGATGTAAAGTGAAAGCCAGTCAGGTCACCTAATAAACTCACTAATTTATATGAGTATCTTTAAATGGTTGTATCAGAAAGAAGAGGTAGACAATAATTCAAACACAAGCTTGCAAGGTTATTTAAAATATTAGAATATCCCAACTGATTCAAAAGCACTTAAACATATATAGACACAAATATACAAATGTGTACATACATCTTGGCAAATCTGGTTTTATGCTCCAAAGCACCCAATGTTACACTGTCTGCAGCCTATTGTCCTGCAAAATTGATTTTCTCCTTGCAGAGCCTGGCAACTAAAACTACAGAAAACAAAAAAAGGCATTGTAAGTTTCTCAAGCTAATGAAATGAGGCTCCTCTCAGAAAGGAAAATTCACATTTGAAATAACAACTTGCATCATGCTGAGGCAATTCACAGGTGACAAGATACTGTATTAGCTCCCCAATGAGTATAAGTTAAACTGCAATTCAATCTTAAGTATCAGCCAACTGCTGTAAAGGGAATAAAAGGAGAAGCCGCATAGAAATTAAATTGCACACAACAGTGGAGTTGGAAGACCAGAATCAGCAGCATATGGTGCACCAGCCCTCTCAATCCAGGTCTTAAGTGAGCCATGTCTGGGACTGGCCATGCAAATAGGAGACTGGCAGTTGGTGGCAGAGTTTGTGCTCTCCACCGTGGGTTGGCGGCACTTCTACTAACGTTTAACAATTCCCTCTTCCTCTGCATGACCAGCACAGCACATTTTACATAAGGTAGTAAGATACAGTTTTCCAACACATTTCTAACACTGCTGCTGCAAATTCCCATATTACTTTGCTCAAGATTTGACCCTACAAACTATAAATATTTATTAGAAAGTTGCATACCAAGAACATGATGATAGGCATGCATATGATACAGGAAATTAGAGATCATCTAATCAACCTAGGGAAGATGACTCAAAATCTTGAGCTTCTTTTTGCTCCCACCATATGTTTCTATCAGTCAGAAGCTTAAACAAAAAAACCATGAAGTTAGGCATCTCAAATGCAAGTTCATACACAAAGAGTATTGAATAATTTTTTCTTTAGAAACATCAGTACTGTGTGATTAATATCCTCTTTTAAGATCTATTATTGAAATCAAACATTGGAATAAAGCTATCAAGATGAATACACCACATTTGATTATATAGATATGATTATATAGATTATATATAGATATGCACGCATTTTTAAAACTAAGTATTGTTAATCGCATGATTCAGAAAGGTTTTTAATTATATTTAAATTTTTAGTGGGTCAGAGTCTCAAAACAAACTAAAACCCAAAACTGTATGTAATATGAATTGCCATGAGAATTTTCTCTCAGTACCATATTTGTACCAAATGCAAAGCAACTGCTAAACAATATGTCATTTAGAAAACTCTAGGTTCATTCACATGACAGTGAAACTTATTTGGCTTACATTGTTTTTCAGCTTTTAACTGCAGGCCAAGCCACCACCTGTATGTTCCCATTGAGTCTGAACCTTATCCATCAGTACAAGCTTGCTGTGTTTCCTACAATTAGGAGAGTGGCCACTTGTTAACCCAATGTCACCTTACACACTGGGCTGGCAGTCAAGCAAGAGGAGAGGCGTGACCTTCCCATTGACCTGAATGACTATGTGATGACCTCTGTAGTCCAGCCTGCAAAGGGAAGGGAGCACTTTAAAATGGTCATTATGATTAATGTTTTTCCCAGAGTAGGCCAAAGGAGTAATTGCTCAAACAAAAAACCCTCAGGCCTCAAATAGTTAGCTATATTACCTGCAGGTATCGGATATCTTTCCAACTGCTAATCCTCTTTGCTCTAGCTGGGAATTACATGGAATTTTTTTGATTTGTATTATAGGAGTTCTAATTAAGCTTCTCTGAATAAAAGTGTACATAATTAAAATACATTCCATGTGCAAAGAAAAGATATCTTTCATAACTCTCTGCTACACTGAACTTCAGTCCCAGCTAGTGAGTTTTGCTTGTAGCATTGCAGTATCGCTTGCAAAATCTTGATTTCCAAGGAAGATGTTTCAGAAGAGATAATTAACAAGATGAAATTGTTAGAAGATTAGGCATGATTTTTCAAGTTCTTCTTGAGTGAGACAATTGTCTCTTATTGTTTTGAGCATATTAGCAATCAGTTCTGTCAGCCCAAAAACATTTGCCATGCCAAAAATTGAACAATTCAGCATTATGAATTACCAACTTCTAAAACAAAGCAGGCAAAGTTACATATATTGTTGCTCCCAAGTTCACAACACAAAGCAGCTATCAATAACTTCTTGACAGGGCATTGCTAATGTTGCCATTAAGTGAACCGTTGGCAAGATCACCCTATTTGCTCTTGTAACCTCTTTAATCTGCAAAGGAATGGAAAATTTAGGAGGTAAAGCCCTGAATATCCTAGTAAAGCACTGACTTTTCCTAACCACCCAAAGTTAACACAATCATCAGATAACTGGGCAATTAACTGCAGAATTCATGTTGTGTGTTGGTGAAGAGGTCACTCAGTTCTGAGACTTAAAATTGCTGGCACTAAATTTGTATGGGGGGCTGTATTTCAGTGTAACTGACTTCAGAAACAGGCATGGTAAATCTGTTTGGATTCCAGAAGTACTAGGCAGCAGATTAGCTAAGCAGCCTACAAAAGTAAAGTTTAACTGACCACTAGGACCTGGGTGGAAAAAAGGTTGAAAATTATACATACTATGTGAAAGACTTTATTAATTTTCTTTTGTTGTCTTATTTAATCTTGAATTGTAGCTACAGGTAACATAAGGAGATACATCTTACAGTAAGAAGATATGTAGTCCTCTAACTAAAACAATGAATAACAAAAGAAGTCCTTGTATGTAGTTATCTGCCTTGGAATGGAAAATGACATTAAGAAATCTAAACCCTTGAAATGTTAATGCAATTGTAACACCTTTATGCATAATGACAAAGACTGAGTATGAAAATATTAAAGTGCAGATGTTTACTTGCTCTTATATGCACGTAAAAAAAATTGCCATTTCTTTATTTTCAGAAAGATTTATTCATTATGTGATTTTCTACACTCCCCCACCCCACTTCCCAATCATTTTTTTTATCTCTGGGCTATCTACAAAAAATCTTTGCTTAAAAGGTTCCCTTTCAAAATTGCTGCCCTTATCAATTGCTTTCTCTTCTTTGCCTTGTCAACCTTTACAGAAGTTTAAACTCCTGACATTTTCTACTTCTTTTTTGCATCTGTAGTTCTAAACCCATCTATATGAATTAGTCCACATATTACATTAAAACTGTTCTATAAAAACTGGCTACAGAATGAAAAAGAATGTCAGAATTGGTTTTAACTGCTCTGAGTCATTACATAGTGCTACTCTTTCAATCACCTGGTTTCTTATTTTTGTGGATTGAGTTCCTACTCCTTGTTCCAAAGTGCTGAAAACTTTTAAAATTCTCTCCTCCACAAAAAGGCCACAGAAGGAGGACTAGGAAGTAGTAGGAAACACATCTTACTCAGCTTACCTTAGCACCATAAACTAGCCTTCATTTTTCTTAAAACATTGAATTATATGATGTTTTTTTCCTCTTTCCTCTCTGACATTTCCAGGTGAAGCATCTATTGTTCATTTTGTGTATCAAGTTAGATCAATATGGCAACATATATTAACTCCTACTGGCAGAATATGGCTATAAATCTGTACTTCCCTGTATTACACTTTCCATCCCATTCCCCACCAAGTTTTAGGTATAAAGCAAAGAACTGCTGACATGAAGGCAGTTATGAGTTTGCAATCATCTAAGCTGGTATCTGGCTGAAGGCACCCTCCTGCTTCCCAGATTCTTACTTTTAGAATAATAGAAACATCTCAAATGGAATCCCTCTAAGTTCTTAGTCACTTTCATCCTCCCAAGAGGGTTCTCAGTCACATCCACATAAACTTTTACAGCTCTGTAAGTCCATATAAACCTTAAGAAAAACACACTCATTTAATGACACTAGTGGCACTTAGCATCATTCTCTCCTCATGCACACTTACCATCAGCCCCCTCCAATAACTGAGATCTCATTTTTAATTTTGCATGTAATTTTTTCCAAGCTCACTTCCATAGGAGAGAATAAGGCTGAATGTGTTGGGCCTTCAGTGTTCCCACGATCTGAAGCCAACACAATATCTAGTTCTATGTTCATACAGTCATTTGACATGTTCTTTTTGCTTAAAATTACATTTAAATATATTTAAAATATTTAAAAATATTTTCTTGCTAAATTTCAGAAAATATGAGACCATTTCTATTATAATGATCAGTATCCAATGTAGTCCTTTCACAGACGAAAATGAGCAATCCAAAGCTCTTATCAGAAAATAAGCCTTTTCAAATTAAAAATAAAGCCTAAGTAATATAAAGCTTTATTGCAGACTAGGCTCAGTCATACCTCTTGAATGGTTTTAATCTATCTACTAGTGATCGGCTTTAAACGTCTGCTGCTGTAACACCCATGCATTCATATTGGCAAGGGATTTGTTTGAGAAAATACACTGGTACCATTTCAATAGCCTTCAGAGGGCAGCTATTGTTGACAGCATTTCATGTGAAACTTTACTCACCCAGTGATAGATATGTGCAGCACTCAATCATGAGCTTTATCACCCCAAATTCAGCATATGTTTATAAACAGACAAGTCATAGCAGCTGAGCACACAAAATCCAGCTGCGGAGTAAGATTTTAAAAGTCTTTGAATCTGCCATAACTGTTGTTGTAGTCCTGATTTTTACATTTTCACTAGAAATATTAGACATTAAACAATATGTCTCATAGCACTTTCAGAATTCAATATACTATTGAAGAGCTAAAGTCAGATTTAAGTTATTTTACTACATCTATTAGATATATATTTTGTCTAGGAAAAGAGCAAATAGGATAGGAGAGAAATTACTTTCTCCTCCTTCCTGTTTCCTATTTCTTCCTCTCTAAAGCCCTGGAGATTGCGTATGTTCCTTAATTGGTTTCACCCTGCTATATTCACGTTTTCAAATCACAGTGCACTGGGTTAAATTCAAATGTATGTGAAACAGTGATAAAAAAACAAGATCTGAAAGCACTAAATTATTTACTCACTTTTATTCTTATTCAGTCTAGTGGGGGGGCAGGAAAATTATGCAAAATACAACAAAAGATGACCTTTTATTAAGAAAACAAAGTTTAACAAAAAGAACATAACAGGGTTGAAGCTTATATTGTGTGTTCTCTAGGACATCTATATCTTCTTGTCCTATGATCACACCATGCCTGGTAAAGCGCTGCTAGCTTATAACTAGAGCTTCTAAGCACTTCTAGAACACAAAAATAAAATTTATTAGGATTTTTATTGAAAATCCACAATCAACTGGATGGTGACTTTTTAACACTTTGAGAGAGACTCTGTATCTGAACACTCAAAGAACAACTAATGCATATCCCTGAATGCAGTGCCACCTCAGCCTGGATATAAGTTATTAAATTTGACCATAATTCTTTATTAAAACATACTACAGAAACATGTACATATTCATAAATTGATGCAGAAGAGAGGTGAGGAAAAAAAAAAAGAACCAAAGAGAGTGAAATTGTTTCTTGGGAATGACTGTTGGCATAATTTTAAAATACACTTTACTTATATTAAGCTCCAAGCTGTGCTAAAGGGTTTCAGTAGCATTTATTTTATTCCCTGTTGGTAACAAATGTGTTTCACTTGGCACCGCTGCTATATCAGTTGCCACAGCCTCCATCCATCCATCACTAGCTAATTTTCAAAATCTGAAAGATTTTCTTTTAAATACAGCTGTAACTCATTAGCTTCGTTTTGCCAATCTAGTTGCAATGCACTTCTTCAGTTCCTTCCCCCTCACACACATATACACCTTTCTCACTGAATATCAACATTTTTATGCCTTCAGTTTGACTCTAAAGTCAGTAAAATTAAAAGTGGCAGCATAACTCTTATCCTTTCTGTTCCTGGCTCTCAAATGATTCAGCTCTATTTTACCAATATACTTGTCTTCTTGAATTTATTTGGGGGACAGAAGTGGCTATCTAATTGGAGAAGAAATTGGAAGGGAAATTGGTACAGTCATCTTTTCCATCAAGCAATCCCTTCTCACCATACATTTAACAACAGACTGAACCGATTTATTGTTAGCTCATCACTCGACCCCTGGAATTGTCAACCTTATGTTGACTATGAAGTACATACTGTCTACCATCTGCAAGGAAGCCCATCTAGGCAGAAGCAAACATCAAAGACTCAATTTACTGAACCTGCTTTACCTCTGTGGGAAAAACTTTTAAGCCTAAATTAACCCTGAAAACAGGGACCATAAAGTCCTAGCCACAGAGATACTCTCCTGGTAGAACACTGGCCTCAGCTACAGCCATATTTCATGGATAGAGTCCAAAGAAACTGCTTCCACAGGATTATACAAAAAACAATGTTTTATCTTCCTGACGTATCTGCCATCACTGCAGAAGAGGGGGGTGGTTACAAATTGTAGCTTCTTTAGATGATCACTGTCCATAGACCATAAACTGTTCAGAATTTGAGTCTGTACAGAAAGACCAAGACTCTTGAGACCTGAGGAATCTTTAGTCCAGAGGTATAAGTATAGACTACTTTGCCCTTTCTTGAATTTAGAAATTACAGCCAGACACAAGAAATAGTCTCATTACAGTTTTTACAGTTCCCACAAAATATCTGCAAAATGCTGGGAGCTTTTGTAACATCTATGACACATATAATACCATGACATTCTATAAAGGCTTAAAGAGCACTCATCTAGAACTGCAAATATGATTCACCCACTGTGAATTAACCACAATAAATTATGTACCATTAAATAATCTCTGAAGCTCCTATTAATAAAGATTTTTTTTTCAAGTCTACATCCATATAATTCTTTCCATTCTCTTTTTCAATGGAAACATGGAAAATCTGTACAGACATAGACAGAGGACATGCAGGGTTTCATTGTGATGGGGCTCAGGAAAGCTATCCGAGATCAAACTATGTTGTAACCTTTTAGTTTATTGAAACAAAGAAGCAAAAATGATCACTGGAAAGTTCACCATTTCCACTAATGCACCACAGTTAATAATACAACTTCTATGAAATTTCTCGAGGATATTCAGTCACTTAATGCATTTGACAGAATATTAATTATCCATTCTTTATTTCCATTTTCTTATGTTGTTCTTAGTAATAAACTTTTTGGATATCTTACATTTATCCATTACGCAGCTGTTAATCTTCTCTACATTGTATATGTGCCAACTAACACTAAATCACCATGATGAATATGTATTTACAGCATGTTTTTTTCACTTCTGAGTAAAACTTTCAACATCTAAATTGTTCTTGCACTTGTTTGGTTTACCTGCTAGCACCATAAGTTGCCAATATATATCTGCAACATGTTTAGTGAACAGACACTTTATTTTCCCTGGAAATTGCCTTGTACTGCAAGAGCCACTTTCCAAGAGGGTGTTTTGGGAGGAGGTGGGATGGGTAATTTTAATTGTTTCTACTCTTGATGGACCATAAAATATCAGGACTTCATAGCATATTTGCTTCTCAATATCGCCAGCTAATCTTAGTATTTTATGCATGTTTCTTCCAGAAGTATCTCCTCTTACAAGTTTCCCACCTTATATCTCCAAACAGGCTGAAACTCCTATGTTTTAGGATTCTCCCCTTTCATTTTAATTATAACTGCATTTTAGGATTCTCTCAATTGCCTCAAGTGAAGATGGATGAGCTCATATTCTCTCAGACTACTCCCTAATTCTCCTGGATATATCTCTATGCAGGAACAGAAACTTAGAACGCAGAATCATCACTAGTTTAACTTATCAGTACTTATTATTATTTTATCAAGTTCATATTAAGGTGTTAAAGCTAAAATGCATGTACAGGCACATACATACCTGAAAACCATAAATGGCAAACATGTAAGATTAAGTAGTAGTTTAACTCCACTGCTGAATAGTGAAAGATACAGATTTGATTACCACATTTAACACCAACTTGCTTTATCCTGAAGTAAAACCAAATACGTTTATATTTTAAAGTCAAGACCAAGCAAAATATATGTCATAGGACTGAGACAACAGTTCATAATTTTCCAGAGAAAAAATGAATGGAGTAGGAAATTAGGCAAGCATTCTTTCATATATTTCCTGATGTTATTTTCATTATGGAGAAGTAAAATTGCATTTACTACCCTGACAGAAAAGGTCAAATAATCTGATAAAAAGCAGTTAATGCACTGAGAATGATTGGTGCGTAAATGAAAAAGTCATGTTATTTTATGCAGAAAGACGTGTTCTCTCTATATCCTTAATATATTTATGCCTAATATAACAAAGAGGCCTACAAGGAAACTAAAGGTCAGAAGAGCCTTCTGAATTATGTACTCACATATCCATTAAAGATTCAGCCATCTGCGACATTTTCATAATGGTAACATACCTCTTCTTTTGTATTAGAAGTACTTAGTTCAACCACAATATTGATTTTTAACCTAATCCTTATCCTACATAGGTTCTCACACACCTGTTTTATAAATTTCATGCTTCTCTGAAAGCAGTAGCAGTAGATATTAGTGGCAATATGAACAATAAGACAAATACACCCACTGAACTTTAATTTAAAACTCCCTGCAATCAATCCTGAGCATGGCTTTTTAGCCCTCAGGGGCCAAAGAACTGGTCACTCATCATTAGAGGTATGCGTGTGCTATAGGTCTCTTCAATATCCATATATGTCAAAAAAGCGTACAGTTCATTTAGTGTTCAGCAGTTATGTCTTTCTCCTGTGAAAGCATTTTACGGAGTTGCAGAACAGCTCTCTGTGTTTGTTGCACATGAAGTTACTGAGGTGTTCTAGAAAAACACTAAAAATGCTCCCCTGAAACACATCAAGATAACTACTCTCTATTTCAACAGTTGCATTCTGCCCTGACCTAGTGATTCTGCTTCTAGACCTTAGAAGTAGGACAAAAAGCTGGATGATAAAAAGCCCAAGGCCATATGAGATTTTTTTCTGAAGTTCTTTGCTTGTTCCTCTGCCAGCATTAATTTAATTTCATGGCAACAGAGCTGTAATAGGTGATCGTTTGGTCAGGAGTTCTGTATGGAAATCACTATGAGACACACAGACTACATAACTTAGATATTTAACAGTGTCATGTAACACAAATCTACGGCTTTAAGTACGTGCACCATAATATTAAGCTGAACTGGCTGAACCAATATTGGTGTACCGTAATATTAAGCTGGACTGGCTGAACCAATATTGATGCTATCTTATTTGAATACTGTCTTTCAGGATAGCAATAGTTTACTAGTTTAAAATCCAGTCATGATCAGAAATACCACATTTTATAGACTGGACAACCAATACAATTTTTCTGCTGGCTTTTTTGCTTTGATTTTTTCTCTTCCTGTTAAAAACCCACTTTGGTTTGGCAGCTCAGATTTGAGCACCTCAGACTGCCAAATCAGTGTTGTAGAATTTTATTCTTTCTTTCAACTTAGGAAGGTTGCCATTTGAAACACTTTCTAGCAGCCACTTGCAGTGTCTGAGAAGTGACGACCATTCTCTATTCTGGATACAGCAAAAGCAGCATTTGAGCTATGCCAGATATAAAAATATGTAAGTACCAAGTTAGCTGTTTTGTTGGTACTGTTTTGTTTATTTACAGCATTATAACCAATTAAATGTAAGCAACAGGAGAAATTATTGTGGATGAGGAATTCATGCCTAGCTTCCAACCTTTGCAAATGCAAAGTCAACCCTTTTCATAGATACAACAGCCAAGCTGCTGCTTGTCCTTTGCCTTCTGTGGGTTTTCTATCACCTTTGAACTAGTGACCTGTCTTCTACCTATTTAGACTTCCCCTAAAAAAAACTTCTTGGCTTATTTGATATAGCTTCCATTCTCTCCTGTGATCCTGATCTGAGTCCTTAAAGATATTTCTGTAGACTCCGATACTGCTGAATTGAAAAACACTTAATTGCTCCCCACATAACCTGAAAGAAAGCTTAAACACAGTCTAGACAATAGACCAAAGATTCTTCTGTGGGCAGCTGCCACAACTCTGCAGCACAGAAATATTATTTGCTGAAGGAAAATAAAGATGAAATTTCATGCTTTAATTTGCTGATAAAACATCAAGCTCTGTCAGAGTCAGCCAAACTTACTTTAAGTCTCAGAGTTATTTGCAGGTGTAGCTTTACCAAATGAAATTTGAAGCAGAAAAAAAAAAAAAAAAAGGAAGGGGCATAAAAAAAAAAATATCTGGTCATTACAATTTCCTTCAAAACAAACGACACTACCATGAAAAAAGCATAATTCTATCTTATAGTATGTATCTTACACATAAACCATTCTCTTATCCTTAAGACTCGTTTTAGCTGAAAATCCTCAAAGTCTTGGAGACAGTAATCTCTGGGATGAAATCCTGATTTTCCCCCTACCCTTAAATCATTGTTGCAACCTTCTTAACTTCAGGATGACCAATATTTCACACAATGTAACAATACCCCTATGCATCATTAAAGCCAGCACAAATGCAATAGAGTTCTGTTTCTAGTTGTGATGTCTCTAATTTTCATGTAAATGAAAGTTAGACTTAGCTACTGAGGTTTTGTTTCCTTGCCAAAAACAAACAAGAAAATGCTTGCTTTAAGTACTTCGTATAAAAGTTAGGAGAATCAAAGGGATTTCTTTCAAATTTAAAACAATAAAAATGCTAAGCAATCTCCTAAAAAAGGTTGAATGTTCTCTACAATTGCAGAGAACAATTTTAAGAAGAAATTAGGCACACAGAGCACAGTTGTGCTCATGACTTTTCTCCAAGTAGTGCCATATTCAGTCAATCAGCAACAGGTGCTTATATCAATTAAACTTTGGACTGTTATTCTCCAGCAGCACAAGGCAGTAAGTTCTCCTCTTTATTGCTTCATATTCAAGAGGATAACAAAACCTTCTTCTATGTCCTTGCTCTTCAGCCTATCCCATCAATGTGTATCCAAGTTCCTTTAGGGCTAATGGAATGGGTACCTTCTGCTATCAATACTGTCCACACGCTGCCCAGTCAAGGCTTATTTCAATCCAAGTTTGTCCTCCAAGTTAACAGGAGGTGACAAGCCTGGCAGTTTGCAAATTTTCCCTGCATGACCAATTCAGCCTGGCTGACCAAATCCATGCTAATGAGAATGTGTCAGCTCACAACAAAAACATTTCTGAATAATTTGGGACTTCAGAGCCTGGTGCGCCAGATAATACAATTCATTGTTTAATGATGGTGCCAGCGGTATATACATGCATCTACTACAAATACTGTTGATTGCAAAAACATCAGACCCAAATTAATAAATGATGCAAAATGAAAAAGAAGTAAAATTGAACAAAGAAAATTTAGTCAGCACTGCCCTTTACCTTTAAAAGACATCACTGAAATAATATGAAGCTCCAAAATCAAGAATATTTGAAATGTTCTTAAAACATTATATCTAGTGCCAACAATCTTACTGATGCAGATCAAAATAGTTTTTTATCCAGAAATATTTTAAAACCAATATTGATTTTCCTTTTCACTTGCTTATGAAAGTGTACCACCAAACCATCCACCCAGGAAGGCAGGAGTAGATGAAAGATGTGCTCCAAAACAAGCAAATTAGAAAATATAGAGACACTGTCTTTTGTGACAAATGATGTTATGTCACACTATGCCAGTACTGCAAGCTCTTCAAACTAGTTAGATTAGCCTAACTTCAAAAATCCTGCCATTAACTGCTTTCCTGCACTTAAGTATCTTTGACGAATCCATCCTTACCTGCAGAAGTCAGAGTCTGGTGATTCCAAATACTATTGAAAATCCAGTCATGAAATCATGTTTTGTTTCAGCTTAAAATGAGTTTTCAAACTAAGGGTGAGCTTGAGGTTTTGGTTTTGTTTTTAGATGTTTAACATACTGAACTTGTACCGCTTTATAATGAAAGAGACCTTGCATGACTTGAATAAGACCAACCTGATTCTTCAGAACACTGTCACCAAGAGAAGAATTGCTAAATTCAAAACCAGTTTAAATAGCAACTCTGTAGAGCAGGCCACTGTATTTAGATGCTTTAGAATTGATGCAAATCCCTGTTCAAGACTAAGTTGGGGATGTAGGCACACTAAGAATCTCAATATTATTTGTTGGAATAGAATCTGACTTTTTTCCACGAATTATAGTAACTCAAGCATAGCAAACTTTGTGATTTTATTAACTTAATAGACATAGACACGCAACTACTCCAATCTTTCCACGTGCTATAGAAGACTGGTACAGTGCAAGAATACATACTGTAATAAAAGTCCAGTTGGAGCAGCAAGAACAGTAGTTGACACAAGATCCTACTAAAACAATCAAAATAAACACACCCAATAAGGGGTTAGGTTTTTTTTTTCCTTCCACTATATGCTATGCTTTGGCAAGTGGCTGTGTCAGAGCTCCAAAAATTATGAACTGACCTTTGTTTCAGAAATCTTTCTGGCTTAATTTTGACAAGCTTTTGGAATTCTTTTGTTTGTTCTAATATGTTACCGCATGATTTACTTATTGTATCTTTTAGAGATTTCATTTGCAAGAGAAAAATTTTGTTTGCCAACCCATAAACATATTCTGCCACCCTCCTACAAGTATGTCCTTGTCATTTCCTCATACCTTGTTAGCACTTTCCATTTATTGCATCTTAGTGTTTGTTATGCTCTCACCACCAAAGGCGACAGTCACCATCTGTACCCTAGCAGCTTCATGGGATGGGCAGCTGATTTTGGAATGCCTCCAAACTGGCAAAAACACATCCTCCACCATGTCATACGCTCCTTTACACACAACCTGCCGTGACTGGTCCCAGCTGCACCTGACACAACAGCTGTTTGGACAGCTCCAGCCAGTGCTACTGATTTCAAAGCCCTCTACGGTTAAACTATGTATGCTGGTCTCATCCTGGTTATACCGTGGTCATCCGAGACTGCTGATATGTTGTCACGATCCCAAACATTTGCTACATCTCCTTTGGACTTCAGAAACTAAATCCTGATTCAAACTTCCATGTAACACCTTCATACAAGGAACTTTTTTCTCCTTTTACTACCATTCTGATACTTTATTATGCAAGACTTGAACTGCAATATATTGAGGTAGTACATCTGCTGAAAACCTAAAAAATAACTTAGAAAATAAATTCTAAAGATTAGATATATTTCTACTCCTCTTCTTCCACCATCTGAATCTCTTTAGCTAAGGTGCAGTTTAGACAAAACGTTGGATTGCTGCTGTTACCAGTACTTCAAGTATTCAGAATCTTCCCTTGCATGTTAGGAGCCAGCTTCTGCTCTATCCACTATCTTTGGGGATTCTACCACCAGTTCTAATTGCAGAACTAATTACAAAGTCTGTACCTCTCCTTGCCCTTTCTATACTTACATGGAGTGGGCCACATTCTGTATTAAAAGCACATCCTTTTTTGTGAAAAGCACAAACTAGGCTCCATTTCATTTTCTGACTTAATTTGTGTGTCTGGCTATTTCAGCATGACAGTTGTATTGCAGAGATTAGAAAATGCATGAACTATTTAAAAGCAAATAAAAAAGCTGTCAGGCTTTCTGGCTAATTAGCAAATGCTCATAAATTAAGCATTTTAGGCTAAATACTGAGCCAGATTTCTGCAATACTAAGGGACAACAGATGAAGAGAAGATTGACAATAACAAGATGCCAAAGAAAGACCAACACTACCAGTGTTCCTACATTCCTATAAAATATCTGGCAAAAAATTTATGGGCCCTTTCCCTGAGGTCTGAGTTCTCATTTCCCAGCTTATCAGTCAGGCCAGGATTTCCAACATCTCCATTTGCTTTCTTGCATTCTATTCCCATTTCAGAGTTCACCTGCTAGCAACCTCATCTCTAACAGATATGTGGGAAGCCCTATAAAAGACCTCTATTTTCTCAGCCGTAAACCTTATTGTGCCCTCACCATTATGTCATCAGTGGAACAAGAAAAGAGAGAAATGAAGGTTTCGACCCGAACAAACTCCGAACCAACATCAGTGTACTGTGCTGAGTTTGCTACCTGGATTGGGCTCCAGCAATGTTACCTTACTTTAAAATGGTGCAGGGTTCGCATGGGACAACTGTTCCACATGCTTTTTTACCAAGCAGACACTGTTGAAACTGGTTATTCAGCTGTTTAAGGGCAGAGTAAATTTATTTTCTAAGACTAAAGGTGTCAAACTAATCAAAATTTTCTAAAAGTGACTTACAATGACCTCTTCCAGATAGACCATAACTAAACCATGGCAAAACGGGGAGGGTTAAGCACTTCATCTCTGCAGCAGCCAGGATGCAATGTTTTCACTGTCCCTTCTTTTCAAACACACCCCAGAAAGGGTAGGTTGAGGGTTTTTTTTAGCTTTTTGAGGTCTGTGATCAAGTAAATGGTTCAGTTCCAGATGTAAGACTTCAAGGAACATTGCTTGTAAGATCATAGCAAACTAAATATTAAGCAGATAATGCATTTTATTAGTTTGGGAATGTCTGGTTTTATTTGGAAATTGCACTAACAGGTCCAGAACTCTTGTTGACATATTCTGTGCAAGTCAGGTGGTGCTTCCAGAAGTTTCTCAATAAGACAGACTAGGTTTTTTTCTCTTCTTTGGCACTGGAATAAAATGGGTGTATTAGCATGCAGTTTGAGGACTACACCCCCACTCTAATGAGGTGCTACAGGGCTGAGCAGAAAATAATTCTCCCGTACAGCCCCTGGGTGTGTAATATACAAGTGTATACTGGTATTTTTATAACTAGAACCAGTCATGACTACTTAAAGCACAGACAGAGCAGACTTCCATGTCATGGGTCTGGGAAAAAACTGAAGTTGCTTGGAAAGCTCTATGGGATCAAGCTATAGCAACCTCAGGGCAATACTTCACCATGTCAAATGTAGACTGCATATTCAATAAAAGATGACTTCCCAAAGCAATGGGAAAAGAGAACAGGCTCCAACTAGGCACATGCTTACAGTGTTATCTCCAACTATGAGAGACAGATTTCTACATTGTCTGTTCCTTTTGAAAGCACGCATTTGTTAAAGACATTGAACTATACACGAAGAGTAGCTGAACTACACCTTCAGCGCTGGACATGGGCTTTTTTAACCAGAATGAGATGTTAGTCGCCCTTAACCCCCCCAAGCTAAAAGGCGTATTTCTGCCATTCTGCAATACTGAAATTCGTATGCCTTTGGGAGCAAGTACTTTCAGAGCCTAAGTTTCACTGCCTTATCTAAGTAGCAATAGAGGGACTGCAATAGCCAATTACAGCTCTGAACTTTTGTAAGGGTTATGTTCCATCAGTTCCCTCATGATACTAAAACCAGAGGTGGGGTAGGACAGCATGTTGCTACAAACCATAAACAAGCACAACACATGCTACTGCTGTAATGGCTTGCTCCCATCTGCTACTCCTACTTTGAAGCTAGAGGAAGAAGGGAAACTGGAAGCTACGTGTGAATACATTTAGCGGGGATCTCTTGCAAATCCAGTGGGTATAATTGCCCCTTCTGGGATAAAGTTTGGGTCTCATTGCAGCTGCAAAAACAGCCAAAAGGTCCCAGAATTCCAACTCGTGTCAGAATGCGGCTAGTACCCCTAACCACATTGTGCTTGTGCCAAAAAAATAAGTTGCAGCACATTTCATTTGTTTAGCAGCCAGGTAAGCAGATTCATTACAGGAAACATTGCAGTATTATAAGGAAAAAAATATTCCTCCTTCACAATATTAATCTTGCCCTTGATGTCTTATGCTTTTATAAAATTCACCATGCCAAAATAGTGATGTTGCAGTCTGAAGAGGCATATCTTCTGAAAAACATATCCATAAGAACTGCATCACTCAAAAAAAAGCCAAGGTAATGCTCATAAGTGGTAAAAAAAAAAAAAAACAGTAATAGCAGTGGAATTTGCTATGGGCTTACGGCTAGAAGTGTGATTAAGCACCCATGTAAACCTGAACAGGCCACTGAATCAGTCACCAAAGCAGTTAACCACACAAGTTTGGTAACACAAGATTATATTAACCCCAGACTCTTTAAGAGAGGCTTCTTGAATTTGATGGCTTTTTTTCCCTGCAAGAAAATTTAGATAAATGCTTATGGAAATTTAAGAAATAAGGTACCTCATTGCTATTAAATTTTGAAATTATATTTTCTAGATTTCTATAGCATCTTATTCGTGTCTTCTCAAACCTTAATCTTCCGACAAAAATGATAGACCCTTGCTGAACAAACTCAAACTTATTGCTTGCAAGAAATTTTTTAAAGCTATCTAAATACAAGCATAACTTCTATTTTTTCCCATAGTTTAAACGCCTGTAAAAACATAGTGCCATTACACAGGAAAACCACAAGGGGCCATTACTCAAGTTGTACTCTGATGTTTGCAGACCTTTTGAACCTATCCTCTCCACATAAATTCCTAGCTATTGTAAACAGAGCTCTACCCCATAGACCTACTAGACTTAAAGATACGGAGAAACGCCACACCCTGCCATCTGGAAAGAACGTTCTGCATACAACTTCCAGCTCAAAGTGTAGCAACACTTAGTGTCATCCCATTTCACCACTGGGTTTTTTCTAAGTAATGCCACCTGAAGAGGCACTAAAATGTTGTGACACCTTTACATCCCAATACTCTTTAAATAGTAACTTCAGATAAGAAGTTATAGCAGGATAGAAAATGAAACCTAGAAGGCATTGCAGGACTGCATATCCTGTGCTTTATAAGGTTTTGTATGTCCCATCTCCAGTACTTCAGTATGCTTTAATAAAACCTGCGAAGTTAGGCAATGAAGAATGCAGGTTGTGCCCATACGGGTGTGTAGAGGAACACGACAATTTTGAGGACATATAGACTCTTTGTGGTACACAAGGCCAGACTCAGTGTCACTTGTACCAAGGTACAAGAAGGACATGTGTCATTCTCCTATCGTCTACTGTTATAACCAGCCAGTCAAACCATTCTGTCTACAACATACAGCTGCAAGTCTATGGTACTGGGCTTATTTAATTTTCTACAGAGAGAGCAGCCATTATACAGGAAACCAAATTGTCAGCTACACTGCCTGGCAATGAAAACTGGAGAAGTCAATACTGGAGGTCAATAGAGTTATCAGGCAAAACAGAAGTCACTTTTCATATCACTATTCACTTGAACAGAGCAGATTTAGGCCAATGTTCCCTGCAACACTCAATTATATTTATGACCTTGTAGTCTGGCAGGAAAAACACCCTGTGAGAAACTCAGAAGAGAATCCCAGTTATCTGATTTGGGTGATGAAATTCAACAGCTGATGCTATGAACCCCGATGTCTCTTAATTCTCTTCTCTGCCTCTCTCCCCCAGAGAGATTTTACTCATTACCCACAAGAAACAGAGAGAAGTGAAATGAACTTTAGCAGCTGTTCTGAAGAAGCCCAGTACCAAGCAGACTCTGAAGTTCCTCTAGTGCTCAAACTCTAAACCTGGTTTTCTTTTATAAACAACATAAAAAAACTGTCCCAGACACAAAACAGCCAATCTACCATGATGAGCTGGACAAAACTCTTTACCCAGAGTTCCAGGTATTATAGCAACAGATAGAAACTAAGACATAATCAAATGAAAGCTGCTGATGTGTAGTTTCTCTGGCAACACCACTGTCATCCCCTGTAATACCAAACTCCTATCTATTTGAAATGTACGCTCCAAACAGGGAATGGTGTTTCAACAAAAGCAGTGACTTGCAACCATCAGTTAAGGATGTGGATTTTCAAACTAGCTTTCACTTGTGACCTCAGTCAACTTTACACCAAGGTCCACATAGCTGGATAGAAAAATCTTCACACAGCATATACTCATGTTTGGCTAGGATCAGATGCGTCACATGAGAAACTGATAGACCAACATTTTCACCATACTTAAAAGTCAGTACTTATTTTGCTGAATAAAATGCCACTAAATATAAAAGTTACATAGAATTCCACCATGGACTTTCATTTGTGCAAATAAAGTTTGGAGGAAGTCAATATGTATTTCAGCAACTAGAAAGCCAGAGCTCTCTTCTCTCTGGCAATTTTCATCTTCTCTCTGACATTAGTACATCTTTTTAAGACCTTGCTTTACAAAGAATTCCCCACAGGTGCCATGCCTAGTACAGTTAAGGTCCTAAAGAACAGCACTCTGCACTGGGTAGCATATGTTTTGGTTCCACAGTAACTAGTACGACAGGTCCACAGCCTCTTACAATTTGCAGCACTGCTTAAAGTATGCATATTAAGCATCTGGTGTTTGAATTTTAATGTATTGTTTAAGAAGTGAAGTCACAGTATTTCAGGTGGGTTTTTCTTGCATTCCTTATGAAAAGCTCACCTTATAGGCTCTTAAAATTTAGTTTTGATTCTTACTATTATTTTTTCCTTTTCTGAACCATGCATATCTAAGGTAGGGGAACCCTATTGTCACCCTCACCAATCCTGCTTTTTCAAGAACAAGTCTGAAGGGAAAAGCAAAGTCATTGGGCTCATTTCAGATCACAGCTACTTAATTGGTCACAAGGCAACGAGAGTACACAGATGCCCATCCACTTACCTCCATCTTTTCAACCTGCCTGGCAAGCTCTGAGGACGATACAGAAATATACCAGAATGCTGGCCTGAACAGCAGTACTGGAGCAGGATTTGCTGCTGCAGTATATTTTTCTGTGAAGAACTGCAGGCAGGCAGAGTGAAAGGACAGCAAGACACAGCTGCAAACCCAAACAAAGCTATTAAGCCAAATATCAGAGCCAGCAGCTATGTCAGCATACTTTTAACATAAACAAAACATAGGCTGCACAGTGCACCCTCAGGAACACAGCTGAACAACAGCCTTCCTCCTACTACCAGACTTCCTCTGCAGCATGAAGACAAGGCTCAGGATTCATACTTGAGACCTAACTAAAATTTACAGTTTTCCAGAGACGCTATCATTTTGAACAGATCATGACACACAGAAGCCAAGGAAAACAAATGAAATGCATGTTTTACTGGGTCCCACATGCTGTGATATTTCCAAGACTACTAGCATCCACCAAGAAACATGCAGAATACTTAGTCCTGAAAACAAATCCATTACCAGGACAGAGCACAGAATAAAATCAACTCAACAAGCTACTCCATATGTTTTTCATTTAACTGTATTCTGCAGAGGAAGTGAATTTGGTACATAATATACTTGGCTTCTGTCCATATTCTTTTTATTATTGAGCTTGGGGGACAGGAGGGTTAGCGCCCATCTTTGCAGATGATTCCTCTTAGTTCTCAGTATATACTTACTCCCACTCAAAGCAGATGGCACACAAGAGTCCTTTACTCAGAGCAAGATGAGGGTAAAACTCTGGCACTGAAGTATACAGGGAGATATATTCATGTTGTACGTATATTATAGAAATATTAAGCTGGATCAACAAGACAGGAAGCTGGACTTAGAGACACTGTTATGCGTATGTGGTAGTAGAGGAAACCTGACAGCACGTAGAGCCAAGCAGCTTTCCCTTTTCCCTTAATGAGGTTAAAATGGCAACATAAAAGATGACTATACAACTTGGTTGTCACCCAAAAGTTTACTCTGAAGAAAGAAATATGATTTACCCAAAATTATGTGCTGGATAGATACCATATGTACTGTAATTACGTACCTTTGAAAGGTTGCACACCCACATTTACATATTGTATGTAAGTGACTGAAGCGTCATCTAGGAAAATGCAACAGTAACTCCAGCAAGTTAGCCTTCTTTCAGTGAGGTAAAGGGGATCCCTTTATACAACTGCTGTTACTCATTATCTCAGAGTATTCCACCTTCACAAAAGTGGAAGTCACTATATATACTGCTATTGAAATATCACCAAGTTACAAAACCATTAAAATTGTCAGGCTGTTTGTGTGCTGTTAGCATGATAAATCATTCATCCAACTCCTCAGTTAAATACTACCCAATTATTCATAGCCCTATTTAGCAAACATTCATGGGTTTTGCCTCAAATCCAATAGCTGACAGTCACCAACATGCAATTATTGTCTAGCACATTTATATCCATTATTCACATACAGTTCAAAGATCAAATATATTAGATGTGAAGTTCTTACAAGTCTAAAAGTAGACTAAATGAATATGTAAATACAACAACATGTGCATGCATCTGCACATGTAAGTTACTTGTAGAAACCATTTCTAATGCAGCTAAAATATCTTCAGTTGTGCAGTAACAGAACTGTGTTTGAAAACACAGCTGCAACCAACGCATGCAGCTTGTATCTACTGAAAACCTGGTTTTAGCTAATATTCCAGAACATAAGCTCAAGACAGCTAACTTGGGTAAGGAAACCCAATCAGACTTGTAATGAAATTCTGGGAAAACACTATTTCTACCAAATTGCACCATATAGAAGCTACTTAAAGAGCCACTTTACCCCCAAGGAGCCAACAACCACATATGGCTACCTCATCGGTATATATAACCCCCGGCAAAGAAAACTTGCACTGTTTCCCATCTCTGGGAAGGGATCTGTGAAACTGTAAAGCACTATTGTGACTTCTTTGACAGTTTAAAATTCAACAGGGAATGTAGCCCGTCATCAGGGACTGCAGTGATAGATCAAGGGGTAATGGGTTCAAATTTAAATAGAAGATATTTAGGTTGGATTCAAGGAAGAAATCCTTTACTGTGAGGGTGGTAAGGCACTGGAACAGGTTGCTCAAAGAAGTTGTAAATGTCCCATCTCTGGTAGTGGTCAAGGCTGGGCTGGATGTGGCTTTGAGCAACCCAGTCTAAAGGGAGGTATCCCTGCCCATGGCAGCAGGCTTGGAACTAGATCCTCTTTTTGGTCCTTTACAATCCCAGCTATGATTCTATAAAATTCTCCAGGGTAACAGCATATTTAATACTGCCATACATGAAGCCATATTCAGTAATATTTAGTTACTATCTTCAGTAACATTTTGTTTCTATATGAGATTAATGCAAGGACATTCAGGGTTCTCAAAAGAATATTTCATATTTTGATATGCTGAGTTCTATTTGTCTAAGTTTGCTTGCAGCTATTTTATTCCAGCTGTGAAGTTATGCACAATCTCCTTGTCACTTTCAAACCACCCAGCAGGGGTCTTAAGTAAACAAGCCAGTGCAGTTCCCCACACCTCAGAAACACAATCAGACCTTGGGTAATAGAATTATTCCACCCTTTCCAGTTAACAGTTTAATAACTAGGTCAAGTTGTGCTTTCAGCTACAATAGGACACACTGAGGAGCACAAGAGCCCTCCTGGGTCAAGTTCAGTGCTGTACTGTTATCATGCAGTACCTAACTCCATTTGAAAATTGCTTTGGTGTTTTTGACCCAACTCTCTGTAATTAGAAGACTGCTTCAGACCTTCAATTCAATAATGGACTTTTCTCTCTAATTTGCAGGCAGAATTTATTCGTGCGCAGTTAAAGCTGATTTAGAAACAACTCAAGCTACTTCCGAGATCTGTAAGCAAAAATGAAAATAAAATTCAATCAGAAAACTGTGACTGTAATCAAATAAATTTCAACCTAGAAAACTAATGAGGAAAAAAAAAGGCTTAATTTTAACTTCCCTTCCAAGTAAACTGCAATTATGAAGAGACCTTTAGCTCTGCAAGAAAACGGGTTTTAAAAACCTCAAACCTACCTGATTACATGTCAACCTATCGAAAAGCACAATCCAACAAAAGAGATTCCAGTGAGATTCTGCAGGGTTTGTGGGAAACGTAAGTTAGATTTCAGTGTTCCAAGGGTGAGGGTGATACAAAATCACAGAGTTTTTTTCCCTTTGTTAGCAGGCCTGCATAAAAAACATTCAAAACCAAAACCACTTCTTTCAAAAAGGATTTACTTCATTCAGTCTTTGCTTACCTGCCATTTAAAGCAGAACACATTAGTGTCCTATCCAGATCTACTTGATCGAAACTTTCAGCAAAGACAGAAGCAAATTCTATAAGGTCTAAGAGGGATTTTGAAATGCAAGAATTATAAAATTGCCATCTAAATATGAAATTAAGATGCCAGAATTGTTATTGTGTTTTTGGGGTAGTTGTGTGCTTACTGCAAAAGGATCTGGCCAAACATTTGTAAGGAGCACTGTGTAAGTACACTTTTCCAGCAAGCACATCTTTTCAATGCACAAGTCAAAGTGATTAGAGTCAAAACATTTTGACAGCAGTGAAGGAGCAGTTGCTCATGTAAACACATTATTACATGAACACTGCCACAGGGAAGAGTTAAAATATACAGATGAAAGATGACTTGGCTGTTTTTTTCTACAGTTCTGCAGATATTCTTGATATCCTAGAAACACAATTCTTTTTTTAGTTCTCAAAAATGCGTTCTAATGGTTTTAAATTTACACTTATATACAGAAACTGTTTAAAACCAAACGCAGAGTTTATGCAGGCTGGAATTAACAGACATCTCTTTGTTATGACAGAAGGAGTATTGCTAAAGGTCAGCGTGCTTTCAGCATACACTAAAAAAGCTATCAGCCACAAGAGATATGCAACACAAGATCTTCACACAGAAGTTGATGGCTACATCAAGATACAGTCTAAATTCCCCTGTCACTCTGTTACAGTAACAGGTACACACCAAGAATAAACTTCCACTGCCACAACAAAATTTGTACCCATGTTACCCCAGCCAAAAAATATATTTTGTGCTGCTTTTATCAATATTGAGAGTGCTGAGACATCAGAGATGTGGTTCCAACAATAAAGTCAAGCTTGTGGGGAGCAGGTAAGATTAGAGACCTCTCATGACAGCAGCCTAATTCTTACTATCATAATGAAAATTATGGAAATGAAAAAGGTTACAGTACAATTGGTTAGATGCAGGCAAACCCCATAAGAATATGAAGGCTTTATAAATTCTCACTCAATGACAGGTGTTTTCCAAGGCACAGACCTCCAAAAATTTTTTGTTAGAACAATGTCAACAAGTACAATTTTTCATGTCCCATATTCTCTTTCTACTCTCCTCTTACAGTGGACTGAATTAAGACTATTTAAAAAAGCTAAACGCTGCTTCTGAGAGTCTAGAGAGTGATGGAAATATTACTTCAACAGCAGCTGTCATCAGTACAGGGTCTTCTCTTTCAGAGAACACAGCTCAGCTCATGTGGTCAACTATATGAGAACTGCTTGACCCACACACAAAACACCAAGCAGCAGCACGGAAGAGAAAAATTGAAATCGATCATTTTGGAAAACATAGCTGTTTCATCAACACCTCAGGGTTGAATATGCAATGCAAGGCTTGAAGATATCCTATGCCATTGAGTGTAATTAAAAGATCAGATTAGACAATCAGAAGAAATAGCTTACCTTATCGATTATAGTGTACTGAAAACAGACAGAAAAGGAAATAAGAGCCCCCAAACTATAATACATATATGTTTTATTATATATACTGGCAGGCAGTGAGATTTAGAATATCATCAAAACAAGAGAGGGTAATACAATTCCAGTATTCATGGGGGTTTTTTAACATCAAAGGCAACAAGAGTCAAAAGTAGTAGCATTTTTTCCCTTTTTCCTTCTCCTTTTCTAGAGGAAGGCATTTTTTGATGGATGACCAGCTACAGAAGGAGATCATCAATGATCAATAAATTATATTTATTTGGATAAGTAAGAATTAAGCAAAGGGATCAGGTTCTTCATTAAAGACCAAACCCCAAGAAATCCACAATAAGGAAAGTTAGGTACGATGTCACTCCTCTAGTATAATGTTTGTACAATCTTAAGCACAAGCCTGTTGGGTTTCTCTACATTTTTCTGAAAGTAATATTTTTCACTTACTACATTTCCTGAAAACATGAACTGAAAAACCCTGGTCCAGAATATTAGAGCTTTAGGAAGTGGTGTATTTGAGTCAGTGTGTTCAGGGAGCTCTAAACGCAGGCTAACTGCAAACTTTCCTTCCTGTGAAGTTACATTAGACAAAAAACCTGTGCCTAAAGGGAATGTCAGATAAACTGGGCTGGCTCCTTTACAGACCACCAACATGAAGATTTAGGCATACTATGGGTTGAATACTGTGGCACCAATCACAGTAGCCTGGACAGCATACAAAATATTACCAAGGAGTAATGATGGCAATGGTTCAGCTCTACTGAAATCCATCGGGACCAATTTAATGGAAACCATTTAGCTCTTACTAGATGAATATTTGTAGAAGAGGAAGCAAATTATGTCTCACTTATTGGGTCCTTTTCTGATCTAATTCCACTGTTAGGGTGATTTTTTTCCAAATATTTCAGTGAAGTAAAATTCATAGCATGGAAACAACACCGCAAGAGGAATCCAGGGAGATCAAACTACATTTGCCAAAACAGAAGTTAGCTAAGGCCAAAGGCAAAATTGCATCCTCCCCGTTCCTGAGTAAAAGTAGGATTTAGGGAAAGACCTAAAGTGAAGAGTGCCACCTACTGAAGTGCCAATACACCCTATCAAAACCTGTTTCTTTTTCCTGGAAACCTCTCAGCTGCATAATGACCAAGCTAAATTTGCGAGGTTATGAAATCGCAGATTCAGGAGATCTGGCTGAAGGCCACATAAAAGTAGACACTGTACAAAGGTCAGAACCAAAGAAAGCATTTGGCATTGGAAACAGATGGAAACCTAAGAGGCTTTTGTTTGCTTGCTTTGTTTATCAGAGATTACCCTAGACACAGAAGGACTGGGGTTTATCAATCTAGATCTATTATGGAAATCAAACTCTGCTTGATTTGAGTGTAAAACTTTGCAACTCAAAAGAACTTCTCTGTCTCAGTCCACCTTTTTGACATACAACTACAATTTCTCAAGTCTCCAAGGAATTTGTCAGAAGCTGATCTAACTACCTCACCCAGCTAGTCTTTTTTTCCTATTCTTATCTCCACTGAAGGAACATGCAAAGTCAAACTTTCATACAGATAGATGCCTGGTTTCCTGCTTCATTTTGCTAGTAGACAGTTTACACATCTCTGTTCTTGTACCAGCATTACCCCTGAGATGAAATCTTTCTCTTCCCTAATGATAAACCTACTCCATTTATAGGCAGGCAGCATTTTATTCTTCACTTTGCAAGGCCAAAGAAGCCAAGCTTTAGACTCTTCTAAGATAAGCTCTTTTCTCTACAATGATCTCTATGACCCTGCTTCAGTATGAATTAGCTGAACACAATGATGCAGTACCCCAGATAAGGTTTTAGCAATACCCTGCACATCATCATTAGTATTCTTTCTTGATTTTTGTTATTATTTCTTTGGTGATGAGAGAGTTGCTTGGTTGGTTTTTTTAAATGCAGGTATGCCACACTGAAGGCTCAGTCCTTCACTGTCTGAATAAACCTCAAGTCTTTTTCCTTTTCCCGGGACTGCACATGCTGGTTCCACATCTTACAGTGGAAATTATTGCAAATGTTCTTCTTCAAATGCATGACTTTTCACTTTTAAGTAAATAATTTTATTCATATTTTATTATTCTAATCCTCAAGGTCATTTAAATACTGTATACACAGTTTTCTGCTTGTCTTTGGATTGCTGTCCGTTTATTTGTTTTCCGCTGTATAGGTGGAATTCTACATTTATATGCTAAGGCTACTCATTAAAATATCCGATAAAATTTTGTTAAGGGCAGAACTGTAGAATCCTGTTTACACTAATACTTCCTCATAAAATTCAGTTGTCTCCCTAGGCACTTAGTTGCACATACTTCCAGAACTAACCCCATCTTTTATATCTAAGTTAATAACATCTCAGGTCTTTACCAAATGCTCAGAAGTTCACATTACACCAATTATACTTTCTGTCTTCAACAAGAATTACATTACAGAGCAATTTTCAGTATCACCTCCCCTAGTATTTTATTAATCACTTTATTACTACTGGAAAATAATGCATTAGTCGATAAACCATATTCTGTTCTGTACTATTCCACACATCTATAATTTTTTCTCTCAGAATTTATTCTCATATTGACAAGTAATATTTTTTGGCAATGGTCTACAGAAGCAAAAGTTGAGAAACACAGGGTTAGGCAAGACTGTTGAAGCCATAGCATGTGAACTATCAGAGAAACTGTTAATCACTTCTTCAATCTGTCAAGTGGAAGAAGAGATTGGCTTTACACTAAAGAAATACTTCAGTTATTGCTTTGTAGTCCTATGCAGATAATAATTCACAACTTAATTTACAAAGAGAACACATAAATAGATTTTTAAAAATGTAATAAGTGGATTATCAATAATATAAACAAACAAAAAAAAAATGGTAAAAGAGGAACTTTGAGTTCAGTCCATAAATTACTGTGCATTTTATCCTTCATCTGATATCTGACACCAAAGCAACTCTGGCTAACATCCTGTTTACCCTCGCATTGGGTTAAGTGAAAGACTTCATTACTTTTGGATGAAGTGCCAAGTGTTTCAGTATGCCCCGTGCTGATTTCGGAAGCTGCCAAACATTGAAATTAGAAATGAGCATGCCAGCTGCCCCTGTACCTCATTCTGTGTATATATGATACTGCCAAGTTGAAGCAGCCCGCATCAGATAATCAATTAGCTGGAGGGGGAAGACTTAAAAACCTTGGCACAACCCTAAAGTATAGTTATAGGGATGTAAATAATATCAGTGCCTGCATGAATAGCAAAAGGGACATTCAAGGTCTTACTATCAGTCGCCACTCCCTTTCTTACACATGCTCATGTTTGAGCTCTATTACTGCGTCTGTAAAAAGCTTCTAAGGCTCTATCAACCAGAAGTACAGTGTCTCCCTCTCAATTTCTCAACTGAACTGTGTATCCTTCCATTTGTTCTTATTTTAACATAGGAATACCACATACCTCCTTTCAAAGACAGATGTTATCAATGAATACATCTTAAAAGGTCATTTCTGGATTCTGATTGCATCTCCCTTACATGGGAGAGAAATGAGCTCAAAACAGAAATTATCTCAAACTTATGTCTTTTCCATATGAAAAAAAGGCAGTCTTTTACAATAAGGGCATGAGTATAACTACAAGTCAAGCTCTAACCTTCAGGGTATTCTAGTTCTAGTTGTGGCAGATTATTCTTGTGACATTTTCATTGTTAGTCACAATTAAACATTATAACTATTTTTGCTTCTGACCACTGAATAATTGAGAAAACATCAGGAAAAGTTACAAAGGGGAAAAAAGTTGGAAAAGCAGCATATTAACATAACTTAGGCGGAGATATACAGAGAACCATTTATTCAGGTATCCACCTAAGCTCAGTTCTGTCTGCACAGGTTATACAGCAGTCCCACGTTTCTGCTTGCTATGTTTAGGACTTGCTGGAGTTTTCCAGCTAATAGAGGTCATAGGATAAGTTCCTATATTTAATATGTTCTCCTCAGGGGGAGGCTTATAGGTTTGATGTTGCTATTTTCTAGATAAGGCTGATGTGACCTGATCACCAAATGTCATCTTTATGTTTCCCTTATCTAAGAGCTGGACCTAGAATCATTAATCTTTCAGCACTATTGAGGAAAGCAATCAAGGGTTATTCAACTAACCAGAATCCTACTGACCCTTTTTATTTCAAAGCTGCTATAGATTGACAACACTGAAGGAAAGAGTAGACATTCCCATAAAGCCTCCCCTGTGATACTCTGAAGCAATATAGCAAATAGACAAAGGAGCTAAACTAAGCTAAGCTTCAGGAAGCTCGAGAATCTCATTATCTGTCCAAACTTGGAATTGCCCATGTTATGCTTCTCAAGTAAACAAAAAATAGACATAATAAAAGAAACACTTATAACTATTTAAAACTAGATCCGTGAGCATTTTCCTCCAACAGATTCAACACACCAACACATTCATAAGGTGGGAACTCAATACATATGCTGATGTCCGCACACAGTCACATCTCTACTGTTGAGTCTAGGCTTTACTTGTCAGAATTTCCATTTTAAGAATGAGATATACACATCCAAATGGCTGAGATCCATAATATATGTTTTCATCATATTAATATGCTGTTTCTACAACAGCATTTTATCTGAGCCAGTAACAGCTATGGACATGAGCTAATCTAGAGAAGACAGTTTCTACATCCGTATACACCTTATACTTTAAATCTTCACCCACAGATGAAGAGGGACTTGACTGTCTATAGTGACTATGAGGTAAGAAACAGACCAAGTTCAGTAAAGAGGGCATGGCCAGCAAAGACACAGAAAAGCAGCAACGTACAGCATATTTATTCACAGCAAGAGTGATATTTTTAAAGACGGAGCAACTTCTACCTTTCTGGACAGGATTTAGTGGTTTTACAGAATCTCAGTCCTGATTGATGCATTTAAAAACAAAACTATAAATTTTCTGCATTTACCAAATCAGGACCTGATCCTTGGAATTTATTATTGTATTACTAATTAGGAGGATAAAAAGACTGAAATTGCTAACTTTTTTATTATTAAAGCAGTCCTAAGCAAGTCACTTAGGTCAAATACCCTGATCTATCCCTGGCAGTGATCAAGGCCAGGTTGGACAAAGCCTGGGGTGGCATGGTTTAGTGGGAGCTGTCCCTGCCCATGGCAGGGAGTATGGAACTAGATGATCTTAAGGTCCTTTCCAACTCTAACTATGATTCTATGTATTCTTCTGCTTCTTCCTAGATTTTACCCCTCACCTCTTGCAGAATGTCATCAGTATAGCTAGCTGGAAGACGCAGCTGATGGGCTAAGAGCAAAATACAGCTGAAATGCTTAATCACCTTTTGGGTTTGGTAAGCTCCATAGTTGAGTTTTCCCTTCAGTTTGTCATTCCTGTAGCAAATCTGAAGGGATTTGACCTGGTATTGTTTTCCCCATAGCATTTAGATTTACTATGAGAAATCAAAAAATAGCATTTTCCAATTTCCCATGCGCAAACCCCTTTGCAATAAAAGCCATATTTCCTTAAATGCACTTTGTTTTCAACACCAAGCACAATTTTAAATCAGCATTAAAATCTTAATTTCTAGAGAAGCAAGAAAATTCTGAAGACAGGCTCACACTGAATGCTCTCTCCTGTTTCCTTAAGACCCCGTACCTTTTGAGAGGGGTTCTATTACACCAGAAATCTTATATGCTAATTGCTGTCCTAGTTAATTCCTTAAAGAAAAAAAGTTTATAGAGCCCCAAAAATGCAGTGACAAAGCAAAATCTGACCCCTGTCATAAGGAGACTGTAACAAAATGGATTTCTAAACAATAGTTGTCAGTATCAATTCAGTTCTAAATATATTAATACCCTTACAACATTTAGGGCAGGTAGCTAAGCTCTTTTCCAGATAGCTCTATGCATTGTAACTCATCGCTGCTGTAAGATTTCATTTTGCAATCCCTAGACATGCAGTTAATCATTACCATCACAATGATGCAGCATTAGCCTAAGTAACCAGCCAAGAAAATCACATTCCACTTATAATGATGATGGAAGTTAAATGACAGGCTACATCGTGATAAATCACAACAAAACTAATGTAGGAACTGATCAAAGTTTTGACTACCTACAACACTACAGTTAATAAGATTCTTGCCTTATGTAGATAGTGATCAGCGGCCACACAAGTACTCTTCAGGCAAAGAGACTGGGGTGCTGTCAAACAGTGGTCTTCTCCCAGGCTAACAATTCTATGCAACAGAACTTCTGTGGCTGTTTGAAAACCAGCCACCGCAAATGCAAACACTAACACCCAGTCTGGGAAACACAGAGGAAGAAGCTAGACAAACAGGTGGGGGTTTTATACCTTAGCTTAACTTAGATGTTGCTTTTCTTTTAATCAGGCTACTGGGAAGGAAACTCTCCCATATTTTCTTCCTTCCTTAAGACCTTTTTAGAGCATTTTCTCTTCAAAAAGTGCAATCCACCCTACAAAAAAATAGCAGGGAGCACACTGACAGAAAATTACCTCACCACCATTTGAGGGAATAGGGTACTTCTGCAAAAATGGCATTCAATTGCCATCATTGCCTTCCAAGAAAAAAGCTGACAAAAGCCTCAGAAGTGATTCTAGTGTCTGAGAGGAGGCTACGCTAGAAGGGAATGTCTGAGACTTCATATGCTAGCTGTCAGCATAAGCAGTAAGAATGTCAGAGATCAAGTCATGTTTTAAACATCAGACAGTCACAATTTTTCATCCTGTACATCACATCACCATAAACAAGTACCAATGTGTCAAATGCATTGCTCACTGGGGTAAACAAGCTCAGTAACACCAGTTCTTCAGGTTCTACTCTTTTGTCACCTCTTTCCACACTGATGTTTCATGTAGCAGGCAAAAGGGTGCCTGACAAACCCTACAGAAAATGAAAGACCATCTTGCCTGTTGGACTTCTAAAGTATTTCAGTATCTAGGAATGCAAATATATATCCCTGAAATCACAAACAAGAATGAAGTGCTTAGGCATTAGTTTTTAATCCCAAGAAACTTCTATGCATACCTTTAAGTACTCAGATACCTTTGAGAATTTAGCCTCTGGAACACTCAAGTCAATTGAAATCTTTGTGTCTATAGAAGGAAAAAAAAAAAACATGCATCAAACACATTATAAAGCACAGTGTTGTCTGGGAGATATTATAGGATGATGTCAGCTATGTGAACTGTGGGTTCTTTATTTGGCTCACTACATTTTGTCTTAACCATTAACTGATTTGCTCTTCAGTAGACTCTTATTTGAACCTTTAAGCTCCTTGAGATTGAACAGACCTCCAGATCACTCTAGGTACTTGTAGCAGTTTAACTCACACTGAAAAGACATTCAGAAATGATCGTACAGAAGACATCTATTAAAAACAAAAGCAGTTCAGTAGAGACAAACAGATTGTCTACAAAGGCCATTCATGAAGCACACATTGGCTTTTTTGGCTGTGGAATGCAGGGAGAAGAAGTTGACCACAGAATTTTAATTATGTTAAACAAGACTCAGCCAACTCTGCCAGTATGTCAAATTTGAGTTTAATAGCCTTCAATCAGGTATACAAAGTGCTGAGCATGGCAAAAGGGGCTGTAGTGTATACATTTACACTGAAATACATTGCTCACTTGAATAAAACCTTTTCCCAAGGAAGACAAGACAGACCTGAAGTTCTCTCCAATTTATTTCTAAATCCATATAATAAAACCAAAAGTATTTACTAAGTAGTTCTTTCATAAGCGTGGTTTACATTAAGAAAAAAAAGGTCTAAATCAACATTTAATTTGAGCAGATGGAATCAATTTTCCCTTTTGTGAGGCAGCACACAGCATTCTTTAACCCTGAATTGTTTCAACACTTGATTGACCTGTCTGCATCAGGTTTCAGTATGCCCAGTTATAACAAGACACCATCAGGATCTGCAGAGGTAAAGTCCAGCAAGCTACGTATAACGAAATAACAGTACCTTCAAGGTAAAATAATAGACCTACAATTTAGTTCCTTGTGGGCTGAACTTTCCCAGCTAATACCACAAGTTGCTAAACATTTCTAAATATTGTTTGCAGCTGCAGGTCAGCTGAAATGCCAAACTGTTTATGCAGTCCATTACTGCTAAACATGTGCATGTACCCATCAGTACACAATGATAATATGCTCTCTCATTCAGGTACTCTAAGACTGTGGTTAAATTAAGTGATCAATTCCTAAGCAGGCACCATTCTAAAGGCAAAAACTTTAAATTCACCGTAACAACCTACTTAAGGGCAGACCAGTGCTTCAGAGATCTGTGTGGAAGACAGCTGTAATAGGAGATCTGATTATCAACTGAAATGTGTCAGAGCAGAAGTATGTCATACAGCTGCCCTTCAAGACTCATTTAGCTTATATTTTGTAACACTAGGCAGTTACAAAAAGAATCACTAGTGCAAGTTCAAATCATACATCAACTTTGCAACTGGGTTTGAGCGAAGTAGGTTCTCAGAACTCCCCTATGCCTAACAGCAACCGTTCATCTATTCAAGTGCGTAAACTCTATTTTCAAGATCTACTCCATTTACATTCTGAACATGGGACACTAGAAACCTTAGCTTATCAAACTGTATTGTGCTTGGACAGCAAGGCTTTTTGGTAGCAGGCAACTACAGGGATGGCTTCTGTGAGAAGCTTTGCCTAAGATGGACCCACTGCTCATGAAGACTAAGCCCATCAGTACAGTGATAGCACCTCTGGGATAACAGATTTAAGAAGGGTGAGAAAAAAAACAACCTGTGCAACAGCAGCTAGAGAGAAGAGTGAGAATATGCGAGAGAAACTGCTCTGCAGACATGAAAGTCAATGAGGAAGGAGGAAAGGAGGTGCTCCAGGCACTGGAGCAGATTCCCCTGCAGTCTGTGGTGCAGACTACGGTGAGGCAGGTTGTGCCCCTGCAGCTCGTGGGGGACCCCACTCCAGAGCAGAGAGTTGCCCAAAAGAGTCTGCCAACACAGTGGGAAGCCTGTGCTGGAGCATGATCCTGACAGGACCTGTAGCTCTTGGAGGGAAGAGCCCACACTGGATCAGGTTTGCTACAGGACTTGTGACACTGCAGGAGTCCCACACTGGAGCAGCCTGTTCCTGAAGGACTGCACCACATGGAAGGGATCCACAATGAAGCAGTTTGTGAAGGACTTTTTCTGTGGGAGGGTCCCCACACTGGAGTAGGGGAGGAGTGTGAAGAGTCCTCCCCATGAGGTGTAAGTGACAGAGACAACTTGCAATGAACTGACTGCAACCCCCATTCCCCATCCCTCTGTACTATCAGGGTAGGAGGAGGTAGAGAATTTGGGAGAAAAGTTAAGCCTGGGAAGAACAATTTAAGATTTAGATTTTATTTCCTTATTATTGTACTCTGATTTGACTGATAATTAATTTCAACAAGTTGAGTCTGTTTTGCATATGATGGAAATTACTGAGTGATCTCCCTGTGCTTATCTCAACCCACAAGCCTTTCAATATATTTTCTCTCCCCTGTCCAGCTAAGGAAGGAGATATAGTGGTAGACTGGTTTTGGTGGGCACTTGGTGTCCAAACAGGGTCAACCCATCACACAAATCGAAGTTGAACATTTCTGAAGATTCATTCAAAAATGTACTGAAAAAATATTAAGAGATACAGATCAAGAGTTTAATTAGTTGTAATTATTTTTCCTTTTAAGTAAAAAAAAAAAAAAGTTTAAACTATTACAAGTGCAAATAGCAATGGATGGCTTGCTGGGATTAATAATTCCATTGACTCATTTGCACACAGTTAACTGAAATTAATTCTTCTACTTCATGCTCATATTTATGTGAATGGCACTCATCCTTTGACCTCCTGCTTAACCCCGCACTGGAAATGCATTTATGCAGCACAATTCACACTTTGTTAGGTCTTCTTCAGAAAGCAAATCCTTATTCAGGCTGTAGTCGGGGCATCAGTGGGAGGAGATCTGTTCCACAATATGTTTCTATGACTGTTACGATGGCTTGTTGTCTGTTCTGTGAACTTATCCAAGAAATCTGACTGAACAGGCTGACAATCAAACCAGTACTTCCAATAAATTCAGATACTGAAACTGAGAAGCAAGTGTATGATTATCCATCTCTGCGGACATCTTCAATTTCATCAACTGAAGCTTTTAACAACCCTATAATTTCTACTGCAGATAGAAGAGCATGTCTTTTAGAAAGTCATTTGATCTTGATTGAAGTGCTTCAAGTGCTGGAAAATTCAGTGAATCAAAAGATAAGTTCCAGTGTTCAATCGCTATCATTTTCTTTAAAGTCTCTCCTTCAACAGGAGAAAACATTAAGAAGTGAACAGAAAAATTCTCAACATATGGTGTCATTTTTAAGGAAGAAAAGATTCAGATTGATAGAACAGCTCAAATTGGGTTTTCCTTCTTAAAACAGAGACCTAGCCAAAATTTTAAAATCAATTAAGCTTTAGAAGAGGTGAGAAGGAAGCTAAATTACTTTGCTCAGTGACATTCTGATGGTTGTGACCAGCAAAAGAACTTATATGCCTTGTACTTTTCAACACTGACCAGATATTTACATTAAAAATTAGTAACTGGAGAGCCATGCAACTCCTCATCTGTACATGTTGCCATACAGGAGTAAGAGGAACATTTTCTTATTTCCTGTTTGCTGGCTTTTGAGGACTGACAGTTCTTATTTCATTAAAAACAAAAATCTTATCTCACTTTCCACTGCATTTTAAGACCTCAAAGATTAAGATTTTTCAAAATATTTTGGGGATACTTAAGGACAGACTTGTCTTCGATTATGAAAAAGATATTACTATGAGGAAGTAATTAGCTAGTAGCATGATTTGTAAAAGCCTAGAAGTACAGAAGAGTTTGGGACAGGTTTTAGGGTGTTTTTTAGGTTCCACCCCCAAATATAGAAAAATAAATACTATTGCAACTTTAGAGCAGTTTTCCTGAACACAAATATTAAATAAGATCATTATTTGCCTGCTAGGGCTCTAGTAGATTTTTTCCATAAAAGATCACCTAATTTTTGTTCTCCAGTTCTGTGGTTCTGTATGTTCTAAATGGCACTATTAAAAAAGAACTTAAAACTAAAAATTAAAAGCCTTCTTTCTTTAGTCCTGTAAGACACTGCTTCTGAAAGCAGAATTTGAATATTTAGTTTACTCACAGAGAACAAACACTGAATTTTACAGTACATGCTCTAAGCCTCTAGTCTAGAGAGCTAAACCAAACTTTTGTATTGATTAAAGCAGAATTGCCCACTACTGAAGTTTTGATCTTTTCATTGTTGCGGCTCCCTAAGTACCAAAAAACATTTATACTGAGAAGATTATTCAGTATATTGAAATCAGTTTATGGAGATCAATTCTTATGTTCAGAGTTAGAACCATTTTAAGTGTTTAGACAAAACTTTTAATACAGGTTCACACAATTTCCAAGATTAAGTCCAAATGTGAAGCCTGAAAATCCAACAGTTCTCTAATTCACCAGATTGATGGATGCGACTCCTGTCAAGATACTTATCTCCAGGTATACAAAACTATTCAGATATGCAACTCATATAGATGATTTAAACATTTAAAGTCTAAAACAAGTTCCTAAAGAATTTTCCTGCATAGAAGAGAGACAGGACTCCTGACCTATTCTTCAGTGACAACCACTTTTATAAGTAAAAAGTTAGAGGCATAAACAGGAATGACACAATTTTTTATTCAGCAGCTCATATAATTAATGCATTGTTTCTGACCAAACCAGCTCCTAGCAGAGAAAGACACCTGCCCAACTAACCTTCCACATTTGTAATGTAAATCTTACGCAAGTTGTATCAATACATGAGAGGAAAGAAACTGAAATTTTGATACTTTGTTCTTTAGGAACCCTACCTAAAACCAGTGTTAGCATTTCTTACACATTTCTGCAATGTTCCTTAAGCACTAAGTAAAAAAACACCACAAAGTGTAAACTAAACAACTTATTTGTAGAGCACACCATTTCTAATGCGACTGTGAAGCTTTTTCAGTGGTATATATGACTCCTCTAAAATTTTTAGAGCAAATTTAAATGTATCCCATAATTCTGCAGTTACTTAACTAGTTTCAAGCCATTACAAGAATTTATCAAACCAAAGATGGATACATCTTGATAGCTATTACAGGGCAGTAGCACATAATGGTATTTACTAAGAAAACTCCCAGCAACACTGCAGCTCAGATTATGCTTAACAGATGTCATAAACATCTTTTACATAAAGATCCTTTTTGAAGCCATGTACAACATCAACATCCACCTCCTGTGGCAAGGACTTCCACAGACTAACTGTACATTACACAAAAGTAATTTAACTCTGCTGTGAGCAAGCCAGGTCTGAGTGATGATCACTTCACCTTGCATTAGAAGCAAGTGAATTGTCATTACCAACTTACCATCTCTGGACCAAGTGAGATTTCGTATATAGCAATATGTGCATCTCTTTCATTACAGAGTCTTTGTCACTCTTCTCACAGAACAAGCTCCATAGCTTGTCAGCCTTTCAACCCTTTCTATGGCTTTTCTAGTTCTATCACATTCTTTTGAAACAAGGTACCAGCACTACATTGCACCAAGGTATTATGCTATGATACTAGGAGAATCCTTTCCACTAAATTCCTCAATATGATGACATCAACAGGGAAGTTGATAAATAAAGGTGACTTTTTTCAGCATGGAAAGCAATGGTCTACTAATAAATGTCCTCCATCTGTAGACATAGAACTAGTGGGCAAAGCACTGTGTTACCATGGGGGGGGGGGAGGTGGGGAGAAGGACAGATGGATTGGGCCTGAATAATTAAAATTTGGTATATTTTCTTGAGCATTCTTGAATGTGATCACATTTTTTTATGTGTGCGTGTGTATGTGAGTGCTAAGTCATAAGTGCAAGGTCCTCCATCTGGGTCGGAGCAACCCCAGGCACAGCTACAGGTTGGGCGGAGATGTGATTCAGAGCAGCCCTGAGGAGAAAGACTTGGGTGTGTTGGTTGATGACAGAATGAACATGAGCCGGTAGTGCATCCTGGGCTGCATCAAAAGGAGCGAGACCAGCAGATTGAGGGAGGTGATCCTGCCTCTCTACTCTGCTCTCGTGAGACCCCACTTGGAGTACTGTGTGCAGTTCTGGTGTCCTCAACGTAAAAAGGATATGGAACTGTTGGAACAAGTCCAGAGGAGGACCACGAGGATGATCAGGGGAGTGGAGCACCTCCTCTATGAAGATAGGATGAGAGAGTTGGGGCTGTTCAGCCTGAAGAGAAGGCTGTGTGGAGACCTCATATCAGCCTTCCAATATCTGAAGGGGGCCTATAGGGATGCTGGGGAGGGTCTCTTCATGAGGAACGGTAGTGAGAGAACAAGGGGTAATGGATTCAAACTTAAACAGGGGAAGTTTAGATGGGATCTGAGGAAGCAATTCTTTCCTGTAAGGGTGGTGAGGCACTGGAATGGGTTGCCCAGGGAAGCTGTGGATGCTCAATCGCTGGCGGTGTTCAAGGCTGGGTTGGACATAGCCTTGGGTGTCATGGTTTAGTGGGAGGTATCCCTTCCCATGGCAGGGGAGTTGGAACTGGATGATCTTAAGGTCCTTTTCAACCCTAACTATTCTATGATTCTATGATTCTACAATATGGACATTTTCTTCTCAAAAACAACCATGAAACCAAACCCAGTCAAACAAAAACCCAACATTAATTGGACTGATTCCTCATCAACACGGCTTTCCCCAAAAAAAAACAAAAAAACAAGAAAAAACAACAACAAAAAAAACCCCACACATTTATCACCTTCAAACAATTTTTTTTTATTATTTATCTTAATAATTATTTATTATTACTACTTACCTAATCAGGTACTTTCAAACATTGTGGCTGATATTTAGATCTACCAAAAGCAATGACTTTGAATGAGAGACCATCAAGAAATGCTAGGTTGACAAAGTCATCCCTGGGAGAATCACATCCCTCATGAAATACCATCCTCTTAACTTCTCACATTTAGATGTGTTTAGATGCAACAGTTAATAGCCACAAAACACAAAATACTGCAGCATATTATATTTGACGGGGTATTTAATTATGACCCTGAGTAAAGACTACTGAAAAGCAAGCCTTAAAGATTCTGTCCCTTACTAAAAGATAAAGCATTTTAGTTAAGCCACTTCTTCTACTACTGGTTGGACTTCAAACAAACTCAATGTCTTAGTCACAGAGCGCATTCATTATTAAAAGCCATCAAGGGAAAAAAAAATACTAACCAGACAGAGCCAAAGAGGCAGCTGGCACCATCACTATATGAAAGGAATGTTCCCCAAAAGTTCAAGCATCTACATTACTATCAATCATGGTTCCCCCTTCTAATATTTCAAAGTCATAAAAAAGCGCTAATTGCAGTCTTAAGTGAGAAAGAGGAAGTAACAGACTCCTGGAATGAGAGAGGATATGGAGCCATACAAGTGTAGACAGACATGCCTTTTGCTTCCAGGACACTGCCAATGTCACAGATTTGCTAAGTTAACAGAAGTCCAGAGAGAGAGAGAGAAAAAGAGAATGAACCAGAAGGTTCACAGCTCTTTACAGGTTTTGCTGGAACCTACATACGCACACCTAACATTCAATCCTGTGGCCTCCTGAGACATAATTCCCCATCCTCAGCTCTCTTTGGTGTTCTCCAGAATACGTGTTTGGATTTAAGAGATCAGTACAAAGATAAAAGTGGGGAGAAATAGCACACACAACAGGAAAAAGTTCAAATCTTTGGGTTTAGTCTTCTAGCTTCAGGTAATGAATTAAGGCAATGTGCTGAAGAAGGGATCAGTTGTTTTGGTCTCTCCAAATGACAGCTTTTTCCTCTTTCATGGCACTCTAACTTCTAACTTCTTTTCGAGCTATTTCCAAATCTGCAATGTTTTTTGGGAATTAGTTTCTCAAGACTTAACATGCTATTTTACCCCACAGGAGAGCAGGAAGGCATCTCACATGCACTACACCTAGAACTGCATGAAACCTGAACAGAACAAATGCACACATTAACTATGTGTGGTAGACTGGTTATCATCAATGTTAAAAGCAACTTTAGAGAGACTTTATGCTTATTAAAAACATGAAGAATCTTATGACTTCCCATAAAACAAGAAAAGAGGAGCTACTAATGTAAACTCTTCAGGACACATGGTCTGTTAGCTTGAGTAATAAATTCTACTGAAGTAGAATCTTACATTCACAACTCTCGACTTTCATTTAACTGCAGTAGTTACATGACAGCTAATGAAACTACAGTGACTCCGGTCTCACGATACAGATATGGTATGTGTAATCTACTTCGAAATTAGCTAGACTGATTTAAAAAAAAAGAAACTACACACATCAGCACCAAAATTTTCTCAAGTTACAAATCACCTAGCATTGTTCCTCAATTCACTACTAGCTCCCAGATAGCCAGTGCATTCCAGCCAGCTGCAATCACTATTTCGAAGTATACTGTAGATCAATCCTTCACTACACTGGTGTGAGAGCATGGGATTGAGCCCACCTGCTACATAAGCACAAAGATGTTAGGTTCATACAGAAGACAGAGCATCTCATGCACAATATACACCAGAACCTTATTTAGCCTTGTGTTTCGTAACCCTTTAAAAAGCATAGCATATTCCTGCTACAAAATGTACCTGTTTCTCTGGGTATTCTCTCAAAGCAGAATATTTCTGCATCTCTTCTTTCCGTGCCTTGTCAACCTCCCTGAGCTACCTGTACACTAGGATTTTGTAGCAGAGCCTCCCTCCAGACCTTACTGCTGCAAAATGTATGCACGTGTGTCTGGTCGGAGGAAGAGGGTACTACTTTGCATAGCTGTAGCACAGGCACCCATATCAAGCTGAACTTAGAGAAGGATTCTGCCCCTTTTTAAGACGCGACTCAGAGCAGTAGTGGCACCAAGGATGGATTTTGACTCTAGGGCACCACTGTGTCTCCGGGACACCACTGTGCACTCTCAACCCAGGCACAGAGCAAGCAGCACATTCTAGTCCACAGGAAGAGCTTAAAGTCCAAATAAGAAGTCAAAGTATCCCATTTGCCTCAAGTTAGTGAAAGTACCAACCTGGTATTTTTCAGTCATCTAAAACCTATTACTTTATTCTCCAGTTAAGTTCATGAACAGTTTACATATCTAAAGAAAGAGTGTCACTGTAAAGTAATACATCAAAAATTGCCTGTAGCTGCTTTGAATGTGCACTCAGAATGGGATTAATCTTTTAATGAATCTGAATTTTTGGCATGGCACCCACTTTTCACCTTCTCAGAGTGCTACTTAATGTCTATATATAACCAGCTACATTTTTTGTTATTGACAAGAAAAGGCTTAGTGCAATGCTTGAATAAATTACATTAGAGACATCTAAAACTGATTTTCTTTCACAAAGTGATCTGTGGTTCCCAGGCTGCTGAAAAACTGAGGTCAGCAGGGCACTTTCGACTGAGATTTAAAACTCCCAGTACAATTACAGCTGTAACTTCCCAGATGTTTTTAAAAGCCTCTGCCAACAGTCATCTCTGCCCACTGGACCTGTACATTTCGTAAGTTCAGAAAGTTAGAGGATACTAATAAGTAAACTAGGAAAATCTTCACCAATTTAACCAGTTTACATCAAAACTTAAATGCAGAAAGCCTCTGAAGTCCTAAACCATCACAATTTTAACAACAATGGGAAGATTGTTCAGAATAAGTTATTGCTCATGAGAATTATTTTATTGTCAAGTAGAAATTCCCTTTGCTGATATTTGCAAATCAAAAATTATTATAAGAACCAGAAGTGATGCACTGGAACAACTGGTGCCCTTATGCACTGTATTAAAGCTATGGAAACAAGTTCAGCAGGTGTAAATGACCACTTTGACTTCAGTGACATTATTCCAATTTGTGATGTGATAATCTGATTCATGACATTTAATATCCTTCCTGTTGAATATCCTCAGCCCCAAGAAAGAAATAAAAACACTTAGTTTGTTTCTGTCATTCCAATTTGACTATCAGGCAGCAATGAAGTCAATGAATACTAAGACCATTACATACCATTATAGTTCCACATTTCTGTCCACTAGACAGAAAGTAATATGATGCTTTTTCAGGTCCTTGTAAATTAAGGTAATAGAATATTTGGTGTTGGAAAGGACCTTGAGATCATCTAGTTCCAACCCCCCTGCCATCGGCAGGGACATCTCCCACTAAACCATGCCACACAAGGCTATGTCCAACCTGACCTTGAACACTGCCAGCGATGGAGCATTCATAACTTCTCTGGGAACCCATTCCAGTGCCTCACCACCCTTACAGGAAAGAATTTCCTCCTCATATCCAATCAAAACTTCCCCTGTTTAAGTTTGATCCCATTACCCCTTGTCCTATCACTACGGTCCCTAATAAAGGGTCTCTTCCCATCATGCCTATAGCTCCCTTCAGGTACTGGGAGGCTGCTATGAGGTCTCCACACAGCCTTCTCTTCTCCAAGCTGAGCAGTCCTAACCTTCTCAGCCTACCTTCATACAGGAGGTGCTCCAGTTCCCTGATCATCCTCATGGCCCTCCTCTGGACTTACTCCACAGTTCCATGTCCTTTTTACCTTCAGGACACCAGAATTGCGCACAATACTCCAGATAAATCAAACTGTATTAAGAGCTACCATGTGACCTACACTTGCCATTCTGCAAAAAACACATCTACTTCAGCAAACTTGAATTTGTCTATTCTAAACCAGTCATGAAAAGGTAACAACTTACACTCTACTGTTTTACTTGCAACTTATATCACAGTCCTGGGAGTATGATAACACTTCTGTTTCTTGAATTGGAAACCAAATAATTGCACATAATATTTTAAATGTGATGTGTTTCTTAGAAAGCATAAGAACTCTGGTCTGTTGGAACTGACTGTTCAGATGAACACCACTGTAGCATAAAAACTGGAGGGACACATTGTCATAAATCTTTCCTGAATTAAGGATGAATCAAATCACTTCTGAGAGTACACTGCAAAAGCAACCTGTTGAAAAACTACTCTTGGGTTCTTTATTTAAAGGTTTTTGGTAATCCCTTTATTACTGTAATCCATTACCTTAGAAAAGAAAATGCATCTTAATAGTGTAACAGTGGGGAAAAAAAAAATCCTTACAAGAAAGAGCTAGATTGGGATGCTGTGGTTCCCTCAGACCTCACAAACAATTCTACTGGGTTATTACTTCTTCAAATATCCAGAGAGCTACAAGTGCTAACACTGATGACTCACAGTTCATACTAAAGCCATTCTGCAGCTTGGCCTGCAGGCAAACTGTGCAGATGATAAGGTTGCCATTTGCAGGTAGAAATTCAAGTGCAATTTAAACTCTGCACAGTTATCAATATTAAAATATTTTTAAAGCTCCAAGGTTATTTTCTTTCCTTCCCTTCCCCCCTCTTCCCCCCCACAGCAAATATCAGAGCTGACTTAAGACATGAGCATATCAAGACAGCCGCTTATAGAAGTAGCCTGAAGAGGCAGCATTTTGCCTTCTCTGCCTGTGCTGAAAGGGGCAAAGGTTGGCTGTCATATCCTACCTACTGGCAGACTACTAAGAAGGCAACATGCAAGGGGGCAAAATCCACTGCAGGAGCAACTGTCTTCTTTACTCTCCTCCCAGCAACCTCAAGAACTGACAAACACCTCTCTGGGTCATAGCACTTACTAGCTCCCTGACTCAGACCTTTCCTTTCTATCTGATACACTCCTATTTGTGTGAAGGAGCTCAGCTAGGGCTCTAGCCCTTTTTTTTATCCCTTTTCCTCCCCAGTAGACCAAGAGGGACGTGGTGTAGGTAGTGCTTTTTTGAGGTGGACAGCATGGAGGCAGGCCAGTACGTACAGGTAGAGCAGGGAACCTGTGGCTCTATGGCTGGAAAGGTGCAAAGGAGGTCCATACCCTAGTGAATACAAGAGGAGAGACGGGTACACTGTGTAAGGCTGCCATGCTCATGCCCATAACTCCAGAAAACCTACTCCCATGCTCTTTTCCACTCAAAAATCACTCAGGCCATCTCACCTGCCAGGGATTCACACAACTCCTCCAGTCAGCCACTGCACCTTACCCACAGTCCAATCTGCAATACTATGAGATATATATGTGCTATCTTTAATGCTGAGAAGCCTTGAATTAGTTCTGGTACTTGTGAGACTATCTTACCTGTATTACATCAGTAAGAGCACAGAAAAAGCTGGCTTGTACATTTACCTGAAGAAATGTGTATCTAATTTATAAAGCATTCTGGAACATATTGTCATTCAGACTTTTTAGTTGAAAATCAGCAAAAGTACTTTCCTTTCTTCTCTGAAAGCAGACTCAAGTCAGTTGCTCTGCCTCATCTCTCCTGACCTTTTTCCTTTGCCCCATTAACCGTAGTATAAAGCAAGTGCCCTTTCTACCAATCTCATGAGGACCATATCTCATTGTAACAGCTAATCTCCATCAAGATATGACTGTTTCTGGCATAGAAAAGAAAACAAGAAAAGTAGGAGAAGGAAATGCTTGACAACCTTTGTGCAGTACTGCTTTTTAGCTGTGCTTTTGGCCAATGTGAGCTCTTGTAAATTAGTGCAAATTAGAGAAGGTCCACTAAAAAGATTACGAAACTTTTCTAATAAACAATAGAATCTGACTGGACAGATGAACATAAGTATTTAGCTGCATGGATAAAAAAAATATCTTAGCAGAAATTTTCTCATTAAGCATGTACTTATATCAATATCTGATATGTGGAGCTGCATCTGGCAGGCAACCAATCACTAGAAGTGCTTTCTCAGGCTCAATTTTAGGACCAGTTCTGTTCAATATTTCTATCAATGATTTAGATGCAGGAGTTGAATGTGAATGCACCACATGCAAAATTGCTCAAATGATAAAATGGGAGGTGCCATTGATCATTTTGAGGGGGGAAGGCCTTGCAGAGGGAAATAGATAAACTGGAGACTTAGGCTGCGATTAATGGCATGAAACCGAACAAGAGCAAATGCCAGATTCTGCACCTAGGATGAAGCAATGCCAGGCAAAAGTATAAGTGGTCAGATAGTTGGACTAGATGATTGTAGGTCTCTTGCAACTGATGCATTCAGTATAAAAATATGTTATGGACACATTGCTATATCTAATCTTGTTACTTATTATGTGTGAATTGAATTCAATTTTCCCATTTCATATCAGGAATGAAGACAAGTGCACAAGCACATAGATATGCAATGTATCAGAATATTTTTCCAAAACAGTTTCACTGCATTCCAAATTGCAAAGTGTAGTAATAAATCTTGAAGTATTAGTAGTCTTGAATTAGTAGCTTGTACTGCAATTAACCATTACAAGAAGTTCAAGAAGTTTTAAGCAAAAGAATTCAACTGCATCTCCGTGAACTATGTGATTACACCTAAATTTTATGAAACATGCATCTCATGATAGACTTCTATGCTACAATTGCATTTTTATTTGAACACATTTTCCATGCAATGGCAATTCATTTTTCTGACCAGATAAGAGATATCATTTAAAAACGTAAAAATACCTTCAGTGTAACAGAAAAGCTGCAGTAAATTTGTACTGCCATATCAAATAGGACTGAAAAATAAAAGGATGTTTTAGCCATCACTCTCCATACATGTCTCAGTTTCTGTATACCTTAGCTACAGCAGAGGAACTGATTTATTAAATTTAACCAGGCTACCTTCCAGAGCATGCATCAAACAAGCATTTGCAGGACTGGGTCAAAAGGAATTCACTGCAACAGAATTTATTGCACAAATGTTACACAGGCCATTGAAATAAAATAGGGGGGGACACACATATCACCTTGAGTTACATTCAGTGACAGACAGAAAGCAAAACTTGAGAAAACTTTTCTAAATTATTTCTGAGGAAAAAGTGGTTCCTGCAATTTTTTCCTTTCTCCTAATCACCTCTTTTGTTTAGACAAACTATTAAACTTGTCCGCGTTGCATTCCTTTATATATGGATAGACTGCTCCTGAAAAAGGTCAACATAAAAAGCACAAGTGCGCTTTCAACATCAAGAATGCATGTCTTCTCTTTTGACTCATGCCCTGAGAAAGGGCCTTCTGAAAAAAATCATGTCCCTATAAAAGATTACACTGCTGCTAAAAGAATCTGGAGCTTTATCTTTCCACACTCAACCACTGACTTCTGCCTTGCATCTGTTTAGGCAGGTTCTGGGAGGTAGGACCTTTGTTCCCACGTATGTATAAATATATATGCTATAGAAGTCAAAGACAATGTAGTTCTTTAAAATCTTTGGATGCCAAATGTTAGGCATCTAAGCATACATCAAAAGACACATTTTTGCTTTGAAGTCAATAGGAACACTTTTAAATCAACTGCTTACATAAGTGTCCAAATGCAGAGTGGCATGCCTCATGTTAGGTACCCCAGCTGAAAAGTTTATCCACGTCCTTACTGTTGTAATGGAACCTGCACACACCACTAAAAGCAGAAGTGTTCTGTGAGGTGTAAATACTACAGTTTTCCATGTAGAAACATAGCAAGGCACTGCCATAACAGTAAAGCTATTTCACTCTTGATGAAAGGCAGTGGGAACTTTGTCTAGTGAGTTATTTTTCGGTCCTCCACCTTTCTCTTCCTCTAGGGTTCTCTTGATAATGGCAACATCTGCACCTGCCCCTATTCTTAAGGAAGGTGTTGCAGTTCCAGAGAAAAAGAGTTCATTAAGATTCATTCTTTGCTCTTAGTTCTGCCACAGACTTCTAAGGAGTTAACTTCATTTTCATCCATCTAACAGAGGAAAATGCACTAGACTACAAATAAAAGGCTTTAAAAGCCTGTAAGTTAATTTCAAATGAAGGGAGAAGAACAGAAATATGTATAATCTTTACAGAGCTAGAAGGAAGAAGGCATTACATCATGAATGTGTCTGGATATGTGATGTAATGAGGAGGTCAGCCTCTACCTTTTTTTTCACATATCACAGACTCATATTTTCTATATGGCTCCAGGGACACACACATATGTGCTGTATGCATTCATAAAGACCATACATCTGCACATCAGTTCTTGTAACCTTGTATCTACCCATCAAACTGACACATGCAAACACCCAAGTGCACCTGCAAATTTTGTGGCAGCATTAATCAAAAGATAACTTTAGGCTACATATTAGGGGAATATGAGCTAAATAGCCAGCAATTTAAGAGGCAAAAGTTCAGCTGATTTAAATCAGCATAGGACCATTACAGCTGAATGTATTTCAACTCCTCTTAGCAGAGAATTTGATATCTGCAAAGAAAAGAATAATCTTTAAGTCACACATGTGCACATGACCACACAGACAATCCTCAATTGCAAACTCAGTGTGTTATTAGTACTTACTTTAAAACCAAAATAAATTCTCTATTACTAAACCAACATGAAACAGAGCAACACTATCATCCTTCCTATCCACAGGACTCAAAATACTTCCTGTTCCACTTATCAAGGCTCAGGTTTCTGTGTGAGATTATCAGCTGCAGCAGGATAAGCAAACTACTGAACCTAAATATAGAAAATTAGCTTTCAACAGTACAGTGCTTTCAGCATTAGATATACTATGAGGATTTGTTGAGATATTTGGATTAGAGGATCTTCAATTCAATTCCTCCTCCTAACAGGATGACAAAAATACTGTACCTGACCTTATGAAGCTGTGACAATTTTATTGAGCTATTCTCTCTTTTTCCCATTTGCAACGAGGACAAGGGCATTTGGCTGAAGCAAGCAGGGTTTTCTTCAGTAAACAAGTGGTTTCAGCCAAATTTAAAGGATTAATGAATCGAGGTCAAGTTCACTAATTTTATCTGGGGAAAAACAAACTAAGAGCTAGTGTCATAAAACCTCACTCAGAGACTGAAATTGTTCCCTCTTTATCCAATAGCTCAGTCAGAGAACTCTGGGTATGTGGGAAATCTGGGCTCCATCTAGCACATCCCGAACAACTAAAAGCTCAAGCTATCAGAGGAAAAGAGATGCCTTCCCAGCAGTTTAAATCTCCATCTGTACCCACTTGGCAACCGTGTCCAAAATGAAGTATTCTGGCTCTGGTCAGGTAAAATATTTCATGTCAAAAGAAGCATCACTTTTACCTTGTCATCTTGAAACACACAAAAATCAAACACTGCCTTTGGTTTAACATGAACCAACTTCATTTTGGAATTTTGCGCTTTTTGAAGTGCAGGTGTTGAAAATATCTACAGCCTTTGGCACTGTCCTGTACTCTATTTAGTACTGCTTAGAATGAAGTAAAATTTCAGTTACCATCTAAAGGGAATATGTGCATATATGCAATATTCTCCCCAGATACAGTCAATTTGCTTATTCATCTTTTCTAATATTATAGGTACATTAAAAAACACTGGCTGCAAAATAACATGTCATCATTTCATTCTATTCAGCATGATGTTTTGCAGAGAAAGGCTCTTTCCCCGAAAACCAGCAGCTACAAATACTCCATGCACCTCAGTACTTTCCCCAACCTTCATCCCCTTTCAGCTCCCAGATGGTCTTAATTAAAATAAAGGAGTTTCTAATTTACAGCACAGGAGACATTTTGAAACCGTTGCTGAAGCAGTGTTAGTGAAACCCCAGTAACCCAGAACTCACCCCCAGACAGGTACGTCAATACCTTTAATTTATCTACTGAAGTTCCTGTTGAACTCAGAAGTCTTTTTTAAGAATTTTACTGAGTTTCCATAGCACCATAACCTCCAAAAAGTAAAATTTCGCATAAAAGTACACGTCATCATGTAAAGAAGCATTTATTCCTTTCCATTCTTATATCCCTCTCCTTTGAGCTGTTTTGTCTCAGAAAAAAGAGACTAACAAATACAGACAACAAACACTTTCTGCCTGCAGTATTACTAGCAGTTTTGTTTTTTCTCTCGAGCACACCACATTTAGTAACAGTGATGTCACTTCTCAAAGCACCTAAGTGGGATACCATACATCTTTGAAACACATTTCTCACACATCAATCTGCTTCCTTGTAAACAAATAGCCAAAGAAGAGTTCCATCTGTACAACTCAGTAACTCAAAGCACAGTCAACCAATAACTCTTTTAGAATTCAGTGTGGATTTTCAGTCTTATTTCTAGCTAGGTTTTTACAAAAGGTAGTACTTTACTTTTGCACAAACACAGGCATAAATTTATTAATAACTTACAACCAAAATAAAAACAACAGGAAATGCTTTGTAAGATTATGCATGAAATGAAATGGAATATCATCCAGTTCCACTGGGTTACATTTATGGCATGTGTGAAATTTCCCCTTTACACCAAAACATACAAACTTACCTAGAAAATCATGAGAACCACAATGTTATTAAAATGCTACATAAACACACACAAACTGTATTATCCAGCAAGAAAGTAAGTCATTTACTATGCCAGAGTTTGGAAATACGGTTTTGAGCGATTCACAATTCTCTATCACAAATCTTGAAGCTAACAGTGGAGGTTTCCCCAATGCCTGTATGCACAGGTTGCTCCAACTAACATTAATGGGACATACACTAACATCATGGATATGGGCCTGTTGGAGAAAGTCCAGAGGAGGGCCATGAAGATGGTCAGAGGGCTGGAGCATCTCTCCTGTGAAGACAGGCTAAGAGTTTTGGGCTGCTTCTGCCTGTGGAAGAGAAAGCTTAGGGGAGACCTTAGAGCAGATTCCAGTGCCTAAAGGTGACCTACAAGAAACCTGGAGAGGGACTTTTTAAAAAGGCATATCATTACAGGACAAGGGATAATGGCTTTAAACTGAAAGAGGGTAAATTTAGATTAGATATTAGGAAGAAATTCTTTCCTGTGAGGGTGGTGAGACACTGGCACAAGTTGCCCACTGAAGCTGTGATGCCACATCCCTGGCAGTGTTCCATTTGGATGGAGCTTTGAGCCACCTGGTCTAGTGGAAGGTGGTTGGGTGTGGCACTAGATTATCTTTAAGATTCCTTCCAACCCAAACTATTCTGTGATTCTACAAAGTGCAGTTCTGCATACATCCCCAGGGAAATCTTCACATACTTGCCAAAGATGGCCACAGTTTTCCTCATCATTGCCAAGAACACTATTAAATGGCTTCAGGAGGGGAAAGGATCTAGCTCCCTTATAAAAATAGTCTCCATAATCCACACTCAAATGAGACTTGGCAGTTATCTGCATATGTGTAACCAGAAAGAATGCGCCTGACCAGTTCAATATATGATTCTAAATACCAACTGTAAAACAGCTGGTTTGCCTGGATCCTTGGAAAGAACAGAAAAACACCCCTCCAACAAAAAGGACATGAATAGAAAATACCATGTTTAGGCACGGATTTATATGTGTATTGTCACTCTGACTTAAAGTCTGTTCTCCTAACTTGTTTCCCTGCTGTATAATTCTGTATTTGTATAAACAAGGAACATCCATGAGCCAGTCAGAAACTGAAGTCTGCTCTAGCAGTATTTTATTTTAGCATCGCTAAGGAAATGTACATGAAGTAATAAACCTTTGTTGCAATTGTTTCAACAACTTCATTACATAAAAATGAGTGTGCAAGCAGAAGATTGGAAAACAAAAGGTGAAAGGGAAAAAAGATGAGGGAAAGCAAGTTGAGAGACCGCTATGAGAGCATATACATGTATAGGTAAGAAAAATCTCAAATTCCTTCCTGCTGCAGAAGTCAGGAAAAGACTACACACAACATAAATTTACAAACAAAGTGAATTTATGGCACTTTTGGAGCATGGAAATTAACACACACACGACTTGCAAACATACCAAATACCCTGGGAGTTCTTCCGTCTCTTTGCAACAATGCTCTTGAAGTGCTCAGCAACAGCTTCCCCACATGCATTTGCATGGAAAACATTATTTAGTTTTCAGTTCACCTTTACCGAAGTTGCTATTAAAGCTTTTTTTGGTATTCTGGTGAGCAATTGCCCCAACTGAAAACTAAAGTAAACAACCAGGATGAACATTTTCTCCTTATTTACTAAAAACTTGCAGAGTTTCTGGATGTTTTACTTATTGAAAGTGGAAATACAACCTCAAATGTTGACATGCCTGATAATTCAACATTATTTATCAGATGATAACCTGGAGAATAGTTGGCTTGCTTAATTATTTTCTCCTCAATTCTCCTTCCCATGAAAAAGTACAGTTGAGTGCTTTTAACAGATGTCAGAATAAATATGATGTAGTGGCGTCTAGCTTTCTCCGATCACTACACTTCTAACTGATGAAAAAAAAATCTATTCAAAATAAAATATAAAATATGATTAAGTTTCTGCAATCATCAAATATACCGAACATATATTACCCGCTGATTTTTCATGGAAACAGCATCATGATCCTTTACTAAAGGAGTTCAGTGCAATCCTTGATGCCTAATTATACCATAAACTTTAATATTTTTTTTCCTCCTTTCTTAAAAGGAAACAACTTTCACATTTGAGGCCCTGAATAGTGGCACCTGAAATTCAGACTCCCACTACCCCCACTATCCAAAGAATTACTTTGTTTTGCTGGTGATTTAGAGACTGTCTTTAAGTACCCTTTGATGGCTTGAACACATTCGTTCCTTCATGGTTCAAACTGCCCATTTCCTTTCAAGAGTTGAAGCCTCTTTTTTTTTCTTTCTAGTAGATTTTTGTGTAAGGGCAAGCAACTTGCTGGGAAAATTCTTTTTTATGCAAAGGTTACTCAACAAGCTACAGAAGTAACCCTTCTTTCCAAACTCCCACAAACCATACAGAAAGAAAACAAAATACAGTTAGAAAGTGAACTTAAAATGTTAATGACTAAGCGCATGCTTCTAAATTATTGCATTTTGTGTCTTTGTTGCAGATGGATATTCTTTTCATTATCAGGGTTGAAATTTTGCATTTGCAAAGTCACAGTGAATGACCTGACTGCACCAGCATAACTCAATAACCTTTAACAGCACCCCTAGAGCTATTTCCTACAAAACCTTACATATCAGAACTCCAGTGGTTTCATCAGATCATTCTCACTGGGCCTTTGGCTGTCACAAACTGCTTGCAGCTTGATAAACAGTTATTCTGCCTCCCTCTTGGGCCAAACACCAGAAAAATAATCCATCACTGACAGTTTAGTATTACAGCAGCTGAATGAAGGTCCGACCTACTCTGCTGGACCCCTTGCAAACATAAGCATTAGACATAGGCTCCTCCTGATTTTCAAGCACCGCATTTCATGTGCCCTCTACTAAGACAGGAGATACTATACCACACAATTTCAGGAAGAAAATTCATACATCTGTATCTGATATAATGCACGCCATCATCAAAAATAAGTGTTGAAGTGGCTGCTTAGCAGTACCCAAAGCAATCAAGCAGAACATCCAACCAATGGTATTATGGAATTTTTGTATTATTTTTTATTGTCTTCCCTTACACCTTGCACCCCCACACTACCTCTTAAAACAAGGAGCTCCATTTCTTCTTTCCAGGGAGAATGCTGACAATGGATTTGCTGTCTGAAATAGTTCTGGGACTCATATCACTTTTGAAGTGTAAAACCAACAAGTATAAAGGAAAATCCCAGGAGTCACATTAGTCAATAGAGTGAAATTCATGCTTAATAGACAGAATGCTAATGAAGACAGACAACAGTTATTTTACTGTATGCTACATCATTAAAAAAGTATTTAAACTCTGTGTTATTTCCAAAGATTCAGTTTTAAGAACACACAGACCACCTGAGATGCTTAGAATAATAATCTACATTTGAATTCTCATTACATCCTACAGTCCCCTCTTTCTGTCAAAGTAAAGGGTGGAAACATCTCGTCCAAACTGATCTGAAAGGCACCCTATAATCCAGCTCCTTCGTTTGCTAGGACAAAGTATTTTGAAAGTCTGTTTGAACATTCAAACACCTCAGCACACATTTCTTAAGAAAAAAGCATCCTGTTCACAGGCAAAGCATTTTCTAAGCAAGCAACATGCAGTTTTATACCCTTTATCATTTTTTTTTCATAGCATTACTTGGCCATTTTGTGCATTGTACCCTTTAAATCCAATATAAAGAGTTGTATCACCTAGGCCAAACTCATTTGCCTAAATCATGGTAGACATGTAGTCTTAATTTCAAAAATGCTCCTTTTTTTTTAACTTGAAAGCCATCTCACAGTCGAATTCAAAGACAAACTTTCTCCCTGTCTGAAATGCAATTAAAACATAAACCAGCTAACCATTAAGACCACTTTCAAGTTCTATTTTAGCATTTTAAAGCTATTAAGGTGCACTGCAGTTACACAAAAACATGTTTTCTTCTCCTCCTCCAATTAAAAATATGAAATGCTAATCCACGATATAAAACACCCATGAAGTGTCCCACACAATTATGATTTTACTTGAATTATCAAGCAGAGGAGTTCACACACAAGAAGTTCTGTAACTGCATCTATTATTAAAACAAACTAATTCATAAGTAGATCCATCTTCAGCGACTACTAAATACAGTACATGGTTCTCAGGGATAATAAGCTTTTTAAAATACTGTTTTCCCAGCTCTCTACATGTGATGCTATAGTTGCTTTTACAATTCAGTGTAGATGTTCTTTAGTAAATGTACATTTGAATTTGCTTTAATACTGAGCCTGACTGGTGTGGAAACTGATGGACCTGTCTTGTTTTACAAGCAGGCCCAGGTTAATCTGAATATTTAAATTACTGATCAGCAGTGCTCCTGAAGTGCATTTATTTGTCTCAATCCTAGTCTTTCATAAAAAAGCAGACTGATGTTGTCAACACACATGGCAATATTCCAAAGTTACAGATGTAGAAATGACATCAGAAATTATTGCACCTTTCTGTGCACCAGGGACAATTAGCAGTTACCTGCAATCAGATAAGAATTAAGCTAATCATCTCTGAATTAGACTAGATAGAACTCTGGGAGTTATTCTCAATTCACTTTAATATAAAGAAACATTTGTCCTTAAAAAAAAAAAAAATAAAAAAGAAAATGCACTAAGTGGTAAGTACCAAATGTTTTCAGTACAATAACCTGAGCAATTTCCTCTACCAGTATGACCAGCATGTTACACCTTGAGTCAGGTGCTCTGAGGATGACCTCTATTTAGTAAGGACCCCTCTTTCTATTTTCATCTTTTTGTGGGTGGGAGAAGGGGAGGAAGATGGTGTTTTTTTGTTTTTTTGTTTTTTTTTTTGTGTTTTTTTTGTTTGTTTGTTTTGGTTTGGTTTGGTTTTTTTTTGGTGTGTGTTTTTTTTTAATGAAATGATAAAGCCACCCAAAAAATGAATTTAAACACATTAGGTGGATGCATTTAGCATCTGATATATGAGTACATCTTTCAAATTGCTTGGAATTTTAAATTCATTAGTGACAGGCCAAAACTGATTCTAACAACCTCTCCTGAACTTAAAGACACTTCCAATATCCCAGATCAAAGCCTTTGGATATAAACAGATAGTACATACAGAAAGCCCCATTTTCACAAAGAAAACTGGGGTAGGGGGAAGAAGATAACCACTGAGAAAGCTGATGGCAGTGATACAGCTCAAGAATCCTTTCAGGTGCATTTACACACTACAGTTTTTGACCTACAGTCTATCTCTTCTTTTTTACGTATGAAGGTATTTATGAAGTAGTATTCATACGGTTCATATTGAAACTCAAGAATTAGCTTTTTTTAATCTATATTCTTTGAAGGGATCTAATCAAATTACTGCATTTCCATTAAATACCAAATGCACTTCCAAAATCTTTGAGAAATTACAGCAATTGTCTAGGATATGGAAGTCCAGAAGTTTTTCATTATATTTTTCCCTTCTCCCTCCCTATATTGTAGTTTACACATCTAGAACCAGTAGAAAAGCTATAGTATTAGTATGGGCAATAAGAATCATAGCAAATCCACTTACAGAACAGACATGCTGTTCCAAAAAAATTCTGCCAGTAATGGACTTACTTCCCCCTCCTAAGTTCCATGACTTCTGAGGAGCAACAGAACTATTCTTCACTAACAGAAAAAAACAGAAACATACATATGCACACAAAGAGAAAGATGCACCAACTCTGGGCTTTTTTGCAAAATCAGATCACTTAATGCCTTTCTGCAATCACATCAGTCAGTAGCAGTACTATGGACAATGCTCAGGAGTACTTATGTGGAAGGGGGAGGAAGTTTTTACTTTGGCTTTTAATTTTCTTTTAACCTAATTTAATTTCCTCATAGCAGCCTCCTAGTATCTGGAGGGGGGTTACAGGGATGCTGGAGAGGGACTCTTCATTAGGGACTGTAGTGATAGGACATGGGGTAATGGGTTCAAACTTAACCAAGGGAAGTTTAGACTGGATCTGAGGAAGAAATTCTTTCATGTAAGGGTGGTGAGGCACTGGAATGGTTTGCCCAGGGAAGCTGTGAATGCTCCACTGCTGACGGTGCTCAAGGTCAGATTTGACATAGCCTTGGGTGTCATGGTTTAGTGGGAGGTGTCCCTGGGCATGGCAGGGGGTTAGAACTAGATGATCTTGAGGTCCTTTTCAACCCTAACTATTCTATGATTCTATGATACCCACTGTTACATACAAGGTTCAATTTTAACAATCTTCCAGCCAAAAGACTGTTATGATTCAACTCCCCTGAAGAGGCATGCTTACCTGCTTTTTATCAACTTTCACAAAAACAATCCTGAGATTTGTAAAAGCAGTATAAATTTGTGAATTCCATGTACCTGAGTAATTATTGTAATTAATATTGTAGGAGATGCATAAGCTATTGCATCAGGTATTGACAACACCAGTTTAGTTGTGCAGAACACCTGCTTGTTGATATGCCTTGCTACCTGTGAGATTTATGTCGAATTGAAGCTGGTAATACAAGTTTTCCTTTTTAATTTCTGAAGTAACACTTTTACCTCTAAACAGTATCAAATTTTGTAACCATATCAGACAAACAAATATGAGAAGTTATCTTTAACACATCCTACTTTTGAAAAAAAGATTATACAGTTCCGGAACTGGGATCAATGGAATAGCCGTACACACAACATGTGTGCTTCAATGCAGCACTACTCCAAGTGCATCCCTCTTGTTTAAGATAACTGTATTAGCTGAGGGAGGTTTTGCTTGTTTCCAGTCACATACATTTTACAGGACCAATAATCAGTTTCTTCAGAGTGAACTAAAAAGGCTGTTTTCCTGCAATACATTTGGTTGCTTTGAAGCAAACACACAAGTTGTGGAGGAACATATTCCAACACATCTGATTGTGTTGAGACATTTCAAGAGCTACGAGTAATCTGGGATGACCTTTAGCACTGAAACATCTAGGAACAAGCAGCATGTAAAACTATCTTGCTATCATGATTGATTTTAAGCACCTTTCACCAAAAGCAGCAGAATGAAGCAGAACATGCACAGCTCACAAAACAAGAAATCTTTGTCATTATCTCTCCCTTTTAGCCTCTCTTCCTTTGTCACTGTTTTCACAACAGTTTCTCTTACTATCCCTACTGCTAATGTAAACTTTTCACCTCATAGGATGAAAATAACTTTGAGACATTTTGCTCAGGTAGACGAATATACTCTCGTAAAACAGCTTGGAAAAATCCTCCCAGCAAAATATCAGAAACTACCACTCACTTCAGGTGCAATGAAATGCTGATAGCACTTCCTAGAAGTTCTGTGCTTGCTTTCACTCTTTTATGTCAGTTTTATATCATGTCAGTTCCTCAAAATTATGTCAGTTTGTTTCAGATTGGGGTGAGTTAATTCACCAGGGTCCAATCCAGAGTTCGGATTCAAATTTCAGCTTAAACAAGCAAGTGTCTCAGCAGCAGCTACCACCTTGTGCTGAAAACATACATTTGCTCAGATTCTCACAAAACCTCTGTAATCAAACCACATTCTTTATCAAATAAGGGTTTTAAACTCAGGTGTGGAGTGAAATTGAATAGTTTAAACCATCAGTCTGCTTCCTAGTCAAGAAAAGAAATGACATACATCTTCACAAAAGGTCTTATAGCAACTTCATTTTCCTACAGAAAGTGCTTTTCAGAGGCTTTTAATACTGCTTGCAATAAATACAGGATCTGAGGTCTGCAGGGGGTGGATAACACTTTATAGTTTTCTCAAATCCTCTCATTACACCCACCCTCAGAATTCTACAGCCCAAGTTTAAAGAGTAAAATGTACTGCAGTTCCACTGCAAACCTAAGCCAGATCTGCACCAAAAAAAAAAAAGAAAACCAAACCCAAAATAGAAAAAACCTACCCAAACCACACAAACCCAAATCTTTCTTCTGCAACTGCTTTACAGAATCAGACCTTGAAATACTAGTTTGAAGTCATGTGCTTATTCATCACTGTGTCTCAGCCTCTGAAGTGCATTTTATCTTCAAATAATAAATGTCTTTGATTGTTTCAGGGCAAATTATGTTGTCTATGTTGCATGAAGGATGTGTGAATATTCAGCAAACAAACTGATGATTCATTATGGTTTTGAACAGCAGTAGGACTTCATCATAATTCCAAGCAAATCTGATCATTTGTTAACTCATTTTTTAAGAAATATAATTAAAGTTTCATGTTCATGCATCATGCTTACATGGTGACATATCTGACATTTTCAATTTGAGCAATGTCAATAAGATCAAGAGGTCTGAGATCTACTCATTTCAGCAGAGCCTGGTTACATGCCAGTACCTACTTTAAATAACCAGTTTTTAAGGCCTAACCATACTCTATGAAGATATAAATCTCCAAGAAAATTGAGCTACTTTTTGTTTGACCAATTCCAATATTTTGAGTGAAATAAATGAGAGGCCCCGAAGTGCTCAAAGTCTACATTAAATGCTCTTGGCTTAACGATTCTATAATTAAGCCTGGTACAACAGGACTATACTACAGCCACAGGATCACTGCCAATGGAATAGCAATTTTCAGTCACACATGTGACTGTTGAGGCAAACTGTGAGTGTATTCTTCCTATATTTGATCAAAAAATAGATACTTGGCTCTTAACGTATCATGTCTTGGCTCTAGTTTAACAAAGCATTCAAGTGTCTGTGTGTATGTGTTTGTAAAGGTAAGATGTATGATACACAACACCATCGCAAGGACTTGCACTTTGATTTCAGTGCTCACAACCCATTTCAACTAAGCCCAGGCTCCAGAACATCATCAGAAATCCAACCTTCTCTTACTGTTTAAAATTCCAAGTTTAAAATTATTGGCTATATAGAAACTATACCAAAAATAGCAACTTTATTGCATCCAGTTAAAACACATGAATATTATGAAAATATAAAACTTGTACAAACCAAAACCATGAAAGTGGATAAAGTAAAATACTCATCAGTTACAGGCAGACAACACTAAAAAGAACAAGGTTCAATTCAAAGGATGCTGTCATATTTCTATCACCTTAAGCCAGGCTGGCTGAGGGAGCCCTTGTTTTCTTTGGTCCTTACTATTTCCATGCATTTTCTCTAAGTAGGCTCCAATTTTGCCAATTTAATAGCATCACTAAGATGGAGAAGTCCATATTTAAGTAATTTCAGAGTCCAGTGATAAATCTAGCATCTGCCTAGCTGCTTCTTATTTCTCAATTCAATAGTAAGTTACTCTAACAACTCAGTGTTATCTTCAGCATAAAACAAGACATAATCTTTCAATCACAAGATTTCTTTCCATGCCTCCCTATTCAAAAGCACTGAATAAATTCCTGGTCATTTGGGAACATATTTTGCCCATCATCTTGGATTCAAGCCAGCCGTGAGGATCTCAATGGAATTCTATGCCTAAATCTCTTCTCTCTCCATCTCTGTTGGCACTCTTTTCTCTAATGGATCAATGTTTATCTTCAAGTTCTTCCACATTTCCAGTAATCTCATCTCCAAAGCATCAGTCTCAATGTATAACCAGAAAATAGCAGTGTCCGTTCACTTTTGTTTTTTCCAGTTTTCAAAGCAACACCTTACAAAATAGTTTTCCCAATCCTATCCTTCCCATTTTGGGAGGACAGTTTCAAAGTTCTTACAAAGCTTCCTTTTTATCTCTCTTAAAGTCTACTTTCCTGCTACAAGACAAGGTAATCAAATAAAACAACTTCCTAGCACTTATTGTACTAACTTGATCAAACAATTGCCTGCTATACTAACTGGTATTGCCACACTTAGCATATTCTTCTCACGGGCCTGTATTAAACTTATATTTTCCTCTTATCTCGCACTTAAAATTGTAATCTGTCAGGAGTAAAAACTGCCTCACCCTTCCCTTACCTCTCCACTTTCTTTCTACAATACTTGGGGCAACAAAACCTTGGCCCCAGAAGAGCTCCTAAGCACTATGGTAGTACTGAAAGGAATAAGCACATTATGCATAAGACTGTACCTATATATCACTTGTTGATCACTATTGTAATATTACCTTAAGAACTTCTTAGTAATGTAAACTGAATTTGGAATAACAACACAATTCAGTACTGTATGTGGATATGCCATATCTTTACTAAGACAATATTCTTACATTTGCAAGCTGTTAGTACTGCTCCTTCAAAACTCCTCCTCTCAGCAGCTTATTGCCTATTATAGTTACAAGGATTAGAAAATTATTTACCATTATAAGGATATACTTGCAAATTAAGAAAGTCTTGTGTAATGTTGTTTTTGCATGGTGTAGGTGTTTGGTGTGGGTTTGTGGTTTGTTGGGTTTTTTTTGACATAATATACACTGAAATGAGCAAACTTTCTAGTTGACAGCCGCCAACTGCTACATAATATTGCTACAACATTTTTAGGGTTCCAGAATTGTCTGGACCTTGGGAAATTATAAAGATGTTAAAGTAACCAACATTTCCTAACCCAAAAAGTTACTGATGATATGTGAAATTTTGCTTGGCAGTGCACAGGTACAATGTGAGAAACTGCTTTGCTTTCAAGTGATCAAGTAGCTGCTGCATTCTTTAAAATTCACCAAATACCATCAGCATTGTGCTCTGTATAAAATGGAATAAACAAGAATGAAAAAGAAAACAACCCCTAAAAGCACAACAGAACAGTTATGAAACCTTCTCAAATCAACTTAAAGAAAATCATTACTTACATTTTCAGTATTGTTACAACATAATTAAGATGTTTAGTATTTTAGACTCACATTTCTAAGATCAAATTAAGTAAGAAGTGCTACTCTAAGATATGCCTTTATATCACTCTTCTAAAAAGTTAAATTGCTTAAGTCTTAAGGCTAGGCTGGAATCCACTGATTACAAGAAACAGGCCCCTAATTGACATATTCATACAATTTTTACGCACCTTTGCACTTTTATTAAAGAAAATAGCCATACCTCCATTTGAATGAATCTATATCACAAAGACATTTCCTCTTTTTCCCCTTCACACTAACAAATCCCCCAAAGATTACAGACAAGTTTCCTATCACCACAGGGGTACAAAGGCCAAAAAGCAAACCTAATGAGGCCAAAAGGAGGCCTTCTCTTTCAGAAATGTTAATCTTACTGTTGAGAGAAAAAGAGGTAAAGAGAACCCAAAAAAACCCCTGTGAATATACAAAATCACTTGTAATAAAAACGTTTACAGCATTTCTTTTGTCCAAGGTTATCGGAAAGGGCTTTAATTCAGAGGAACTAGCGGGAATACAGTTCCTCTTATTAAAATATATTAATTAGTGTAATATATACAGTTGTTTCCTTTGAAAAGCAAAGCAATCCCATGAGAGAAACAGCAGGGTCCTGTAAGGGCCCGCCCACCATCCTGGATTTACTCCTCTGAGGATGAAGTCCCCAAAGCTGCCTCTGAGGCTTCATTCCTTTTCATGTTTAAAACCTTTATTTACAGGCATAAATAACAATGGCATAATCATTAGCAGCAACAAAGTTCTAACTCCATCAAGAACTCCCTAATCTGAAAATTGGAATCTAGCTTTCAAACTGCAGATTGTCAGCAAAATCCCTAAATACATTTCTCAGGTCTGAAATTTGACTGCCACTGAGACACCCGTCTTAGTGCTTCATTTTATATGTTCACAAACAGTGCTATTTAGTTTAAAGGGATATCCTGATGCTTAGAGTTTGCAGAAGCAATGCAAGTACAATTTCTCAAAAATATTATTCCACTTGCTGGCTGATTGACAAATACCAAGTTTTAGCAGTCAGCAACTGCCTCTGAACAGCTTATTTTGGGTGAAAATAATATGGAAGCATAGTTTTGGGTACCAGTTTAGAAGGTAATCTCTAAGTCCCACCACTAAAAAGATCATATCTACCTGAACACCACTCCAAGAAACAAATTACTGGAGGTTGCAGGTGCATTTTTTGGTGAAAAATTACTGAATGTTCACTGCTGACAGTAATATATTCTCAGTTTTATGTTTCTGATTTACACATATATGTGTTCATGTATATCCAGTAAGGTTTTATGCAGAACTGCACAGAGGTCATTAAGAAAAAAAAAAAAAAAAACAACAAATATTTTTTACCTATTTAAAGAGAAAAGCCACAACACTTATTTTCATGCACACTATTGTCATAAAGTTTGTGTAGGTCAAAACATAATCCATCACTTCATTGGCAAAGACTTCTGCAACATGAGCTTATGACGGTGAGCATAGGTGAGAATGATTAATCACACAGCTCATGTAACAGTTCCGATGATGGCTAAGGAGAAATAGTAGCCAGCTTACCCTCCTATTGACAGGACTAAGAATAATCGTATTTTTTGTCACTTAACTCAATTATACATCATGTCTTTGTACACATACGGAGCAGACAGTCAATGAAGGTGTTAATTTTGCAAGTCAGTTTTTAGAATTCAGTCATGCTTTAAAGTCATATTTGTTTAATCACTGCTGCCACTTCATATATACAGAAACGATGCCAACAGTACTGTTTTTGACTGCAATCTTTTTTCATAAAAGTCACAGAAAGCACCAAGCTTGATCAAACTGTCTCAAACCAAATAAAGGCTCCCCTTACTGTGAGGCCCTCGGTCTTTCTGAACCTAAGGAGCATTCATCCACCACTCCATCATTTAGCTAGCCATGCCAACTTAAACCTTTGAGGATGACATGAAGGGAAATAAGGAAAACCGAATCAAACTCAGACTGAGTTACATCTTGCAGGAGATTCTCACCAAGTACATTAATTTATGAATAACAAAACAGGTAAAGAAGGTTTGTAGTGAAAGAGGAATAATGAAATACAACAAACAAATCCATTGCAGGTTCTGTACATACATAAGAAGATGGCTTTTTCAAGCTTTCCCAGGACAGATTTACTAACAATTTCAGGAGTACTGATTTAGAGGTATATTCTACACTAACTCTTATTACTATGTTTTATTGTTTATTTTGGAAACAGGAGTGCATCTCCTGTATCTATGATCACAATTTCAGTTTACACTGTGCCAAGAAAAAGAAAGCAAGCCTCACAGTTTCTCCAAACACTACTGAGACAGTCCGCACACAAAGAAAAAAGCACTATGAAATTCTCATATCTCCTGTGGCATATTTGTTTTTTTTCACTTGACAATCTAGCAACCAAGTACTTACTAGAGCCATACTTGCTTGACTTGTATGTAAAAACAAAGATACACGCAGATTCACTGAAAACAAAATAAAAATTCTTACAAACCCCTCCCCATAAAAGAAAAAACAAAAAGAGAACAAAAAAAAAAAAAAACACCCACACAAAACCCCACGCACATCTGTGCCAAATACAAAGAAACCAAACACTTGCAAGCAGGGCTACAAAATTTAGTCACTAAGCTGCTATAACAGTTATACATCCAAAAAGCAAGCTCCTGTCCCCCAGATCATGTTAGCAGTAGAGTTTATTTTTTATGTTTTATCTTGGCAATTTAAAAGACTACCTTTTAACTTTAAAAGCTATGAACTTCTTGAAATAAAATCATCCAAGCACAGTATTTCAGGACTACCTTTCTATGTAACAGTTCTCAGCCCCATCTTTTGAGTTATGTTTCTCTTTTCTGATCTTGGGAGAGAATAATTATACATTTCTGATTTCTAGCACTGTTACACTTGTACCTACAGGCAGACTATCTTTCAAGTTAAATTCAAGTGTAACAATGGCAGCAAACAAACCCTAGGCTTCCCAAACCCAGGGTATCTGTGAAAGAAGTTAATGAAGCGATGTTACCTGGCAAAAGCTATGAATCAATGTTTAACTTGCAGGGCATTTAACATCTAAACAACTGACAAGAAATACTGGAATTGATCTCCATAGATCACCTGGACTACCTCTCTAAATTAAGGGCAAAAGTTACTGATATCAGCCCTGAAGGGTATTTACAAGTGTGGTCTTAAATATCTTGTGATGGAGATGCTAAAAACTACCAAATACAGTCAGTTCCACTGCTTACACTATTCTGCAGAGAAGACAAGAAATAAGCACACAGTTTATTTTTTCACCTTTTTTTTTTTTTTTTGGCAATTAACTGTAGGTCTTTGAAAACTTACTCCTCCCTTCAAGTTAGATCTAATTCAAATCACTCCAGTTCTCAAACTCTCCTGAAGAACATTCCTCTGATGGCTGTTGTAGCTCTACTCTCAACTCTTCTCATCTGGGCGATGTTTATATTTAAATGCTTCCCAGAACTAGAGGAAATTTCACAAATGATATCTTACCAATTCAGAGTGGAAGAGCTATTTCATTTTTTATATGAGTGTAACACTTGACTTGTGCTCATCTTGTGATTGACTATAAATCCCAGAAATTTCTTCAGAATAACTACTTTGTCAATGTCTATACAGCAAGCTTATTTACATCCAAAGTATACTTTACTCAGCATTATTCAACTGTATCCTATTTTCTATCAGATTATTTCTCCACATCAGGATTCTTGAAAAGCTTTCAATTGCAAGACATCTGAATTGAAGTTCCATGCTCAAACATACTTGCAAATCCTCCAAGGTTGTTCCAGAAACTAAGACACACAGAAAGCAACAGTGGAAGACTGAAAGACAAAATGTCTTTCAATTTCAATTCTTAAAAGTGCAATTAAAACACTTCTCACTAGCTCATCTGTCAAAACAACAATCAAAGCAGTGCTAGACTGCTAAAAGGAATGTGAGGATGAGTTAAAACATGCAAATCATGACAAATTATTCTGGTGAGAATACGATATATAAGGCGTGGGAGGTGCTCTTATTTTTGGCACTTATAGTACTGTGAGCAAATAAGTAATGAAAACAAGCAACATGCAGAGAAAATGCAATTTTAAAAGTACCATTGACTTAAAGAGAAAAAATTTTATCCTGAAGTAACTTATTTTATTAATTTCTAAGTAACTGCAGATATCTAAAATATTACCTTAAAATAGTAAGTTTCTCACTTGTCAACATTTGCTCATATCTCCAGAAATTGAACCATAATACAATAAAAAGTTAAAAGCCCAGGTATTTAAACCATGTTAAGAAAACCAGTGGAAAAATAAAGAACCATGCAAACCTATGCAAACTGCTAATTTTTCATTTACTTAAGCGGATAAACGGAAAAAAACAACTTTGATAGACATCACAGCAATAAATGAGATGTGATCCAGATTACATTTGTTACATTAATATTTATTTATTTCAAATGTTTCAAGACTAATGGAAGGGAGGGGAAATTTGGAGATGTAAGTGCTAATCTAAATTCTTAAAGCAAAAAATTCACATGCCATGTCCACATGGACACAGATGCACGTGCAAATAAGTAGCTAAGGACCTCATATATATGTAGCACCTACTTTATTAACATATGCAGCCAACAGCAATATACATCTGTTTGGGGAACTTGCATCTCTCTAGAAAAGGCAGTCTAATGGTGATTTTAATGGGCAAGAAGAAAGTTAACTTAGACATGTCACACCTTATTAACCAAGGTTTTCTTTCCAGCCTACATATCTTTACATCTCAACAGATATCTCTACATGTGAAGAAGAATCTCCCTAGAAACCAAATAAGCAACACAAGTGCAAATGGCATGTTCTGCCTCTTGATTCATCAGAGGCGCTACCTCAAAAGCTTCATTATTGACAGTGATTCCTGGTGGGAGGCATAGAGAAGGGAACCTTACACTGAATACAACTTTGTTTTCCACTTACTACCATGAGTTACAGTACTGCCAATCAAATTAAAAAAAAAAACTCATCTGCTAACAAAACGAGTATAGAAAATGTAGAATTCACTTTGAAAAAGTCACTGTTTTCCATATATTTTAACTATAACCAGTTTAAACAAATAGAGTTTTTAATTCAAAATCAAGGTAGACCTAAAAAGTATAGAGTATCACAGGTCCATCAAGAAGAATACACTGAGCTATTTTAAGCTGCTTAATGTTTAGAATAAGTGCAATGCACTGGAAACAGAGCCCAGCAGCAACCCAGACTTCACTGTGCAAAACAGATTCATAACCCTTGAAAATAAAGTATTTTGGTACAAGTTGCACTTCCATCGCTGTTAAATACGTAAAATCTTAATGCTGGATTCATCAGCAAGGTAATTCCCATATATCTGCTTTGGCTTCACCCAACAACAAAAAGCAAGAGACACCAGTGAATAAAGGCCAATATTTTTCAGTAATTGCTCCCTATTTCAAGAATCCTGTGAAGGAATTCATCATTTGAAATATTGCAATTTTATCTAGTTTTCATTCAAGTCACATGAATATATTTCTATCAAATCAAGTAATACAAATTCAAGACTCCAGAGAAAAACACAATTGATTCCATATTAATGGAAATAAGGTAACATTTCACAAAGCTAGCTGCAAGGAGCTGTTTTTCTCTTACATTAAGGAGACACATTTGAATAAAATATATAATGATTTCTCTAAAAAGGCTAGAAGAAAACACTTATAGAACCCTTATCTTTCTATTTCTGCTTTTCCTTGATAGTCTTTAGGACCATAAGCACCTAGTAGTGCAGTGCAGCACTGAGACACACTTTTTTGTCTATAGCTAATCTCCTGGTTTGCTCAACCATTTATCTATTTTTTAATGAAAAGCTTTCCTGTAAAAATGGTTGCTTTTTTTTGTTTTGGTCTGTTTGAGCTTTTCATAAACTTGCATTTGAGAAAAAAAATCATAGAGGTATTGGTTCACAGACAAATTTTCTGCTGTTTTCCATCAGCTTTTGTAATAAATAAGGCCCCAAGGTTTTTCAAGTTCCAAATTTTTACAAGTATGCTGTAAGTTTCAGGGTTAAGAGTTTCTTGCTAGTTCTCCTTTTGTTTAACAAAATTTCCACTGACAGTTAATTCAGTGATATTTCTTAAATAAAAATTTTAATTTATCTATAATACACAACCATAAATCCTCACTCAAACTCCAATTATTCAATTACTGTTTTCAAACCATAAATACCAAAAAATACACTGAATATGAGAACAGGTTACAAAGAAAACTTATTGCTAACAATGTTATTAAGTACACTTTAACCCTACAGCTCATCTTTTTTGGGGAAAATATTTAAACCATTGTTTCCATTGAATGTATTTAGTTATTGGAAACCAAGTAAACCAGCAAGATCTGTGTTTACTCTTACTCCAGATGCATATCATGAATGGGCAAATAAGAGTGATATTAACATATCATCACTAAAATGTATTGTCATTTACCACAGTAAGAGATGTTCCACTTAAGAAATGCAAAAAAAGAAAACATACTAACTTTAAGTATACCAGGAAGGAATAAAAAGACTCCTGAATTCAATCTCTTTATTTTATAACTGTTCTTAGATAACAGCAGAATTAGAAATTCTCTCCCCGTAGTTAAACCAAGACACAGTTTTAGAATCTAAAAAGGCCAATGCCATAAGATCATATTTTGTATGCACTGAAAAACAAAATTAATTGAATGGAAAAACACAGCATATGTAATGAATGCAAATGAACATGAGTTGCTTGCTGCTGGTAAACACATCGGTAGTTACATTTTGCAGCATGTTTAGGAAAATTAATTTGTTATGCACCTTCTTTGGTAATCAAAGAGAATGCAATTAACTTCATGGGAAAAATCTGACATGTTGTTCAGTTCTATAATTTGGCAGCAAGATTAAAAAAAATTAATTGTATTTCACAAAAATGCAAACAGGGACTCAGAACGACCGGTTCTAACCTTCCTTTCAGAAAGAAAAAAGGGACCAGTTACATTGAAGTTACACATGTATACAATGACATCCTTTATGAATCTGTTGTTTTGCCAAGAACTTTATTTCACCTTACAAAAGGGCAGCCTTAGTCACACAACAGAGCAGCTGAAAGGAAAGCAGCAACAAGCAAATGTCCCCTTGCTATGGCTATGAAAAGTAAATCTTCTGAAATCTCAGTGTGTATGCAAGTGCTGGTGTTACTGTATGTTCTGTATGATCTCAGGTGGAGAAAACCATCTGTCCAAAGGACACCCACAAACCTCTCCCCAGATCACTATAGATTCCTCCCAGACTTTAAACTCATGGCTATCTGTCACAAAAAGTCCTCCTCAAGCCACTTTACTCAGCAGCTTCATAGGGTTTAGATTGATTAGACCAATCACAGTCTAACAAGAAGTCTAGTGTGTCTGAAAACAATACAAAGATGTGAGTAATCCTCTTTGCCGTCTCAAGCAACACAGTTTAAAGAACACTGAAGGCAGTCAAAAAGAGAATGCTTGGGCATCTGAAAGAAAGGTGACAATTTGGGGAGATATCTGTCTTCACATGAAAATAAGTGTTCTTTAGAACCAGCAGGAATTTTCCACAAGAGTCAGAAAAATTCTGACTGCATTAGTCCCTATCCATCTGCTATTATTAGTAACTAAGTTAAACAACTACTCATCATTAGTTCATCTCGAAGTATGATTAATGGCAACAGAATAATGTTGTGCCTCACCAATCTTTTTCTGTAAAATCCCACACTTACAAGACACACATGCAGTAGGAATATGTGCTTACAAGGCTACTAAGCCAAACATATAAATGACATTCCTCCAAAAGAGAAGCCCTAGCTGTTGTCCTTCCTGCTCTATACAAATCAGGAAAAGAGAGATGGACTTTCAGCAACACAGTCAATCAAGGAGGGATGACAGTAACTGTTCTTGGAACAAATCAAGCCCATAACACATTGAGTACGCAATTGGCTGATGGGTTGGACTCAAAGAGCTATAGTAAATGGAGTTATATCAGTCAGTGGCCAGTCACCTGGGATTCCCCAGGGCTCAATTTTGTAGCCAAAGACCTTTAATGCTTTCAGAAATTATCTGGATGCAGGAATTCAATGTATATTAAGTTTGCTGATGATACTAAACTAGAAGTTGAGGAGTCCCTCAAGGGTAGAGAGGCCTTATAGAGAGATCTGGATAGATTAGAGAGCTGGGCAATCACCAACTGTATTAAATTCAAAAAGAGCAAGTGCCAGATTCAAAACCAAGGACAGGATAATCCTGGTTATATGTAGAAATTAAGGATCAAGATGCTGGAGAACAGCCCTGCAGAAAGAAATCTGGGGTTTGGGTTGATGGCAAGTTGAATACAAGAAAAAAGGGCTAGCCATGTCCTGGAGTGCATCAAGCACAGCATAGTAAGCTACTCAAGGAAGGTGACTGTCCAACTCTGCACTTCATTGGAACAGCCTCACCCCGAGTACTGTGCGCAGTTTTGAATGCCTCAACAAAAGGACTTTAGACTATTTGAGTATGCCTGGGGAGGGAGTGGCTACGATGGTGAGAGGTTTTGAGAACAAGACTCACCAGGAGCTGCTGAGGTCACTTAGTTTGTTCAGCTTGGCGAAAAGCAAGTTGAGTGACCTCATCATAGTCTTCAACTTCCTCAAGGGGGCAGTGGAAGGGGAAATGCTGATCTCCTGTCTCTGGTGACCAGAGACAGGACATGAGGAAATGAAACAAAGCCACATCAGGCAAAGTTCAGCTTGGACATGAGGAAAAAGTTCTCCACCAAGAGTCAGTGGTCAGTCACTAGAACAGGTTGCCCAAGAAAGGAGTCATGACACCAAGCCTGTCAGATTTCAAGGAGCATCTTGACAGCACTCATGGTCATACAGTTTAGTTTTGGGTAGTCCTGTGAGGAGCAGGGAGTTGGACACAATGACCTTTATGGGTCCTTTCCAACTTCAGTTATTCTGTGATTCTATGACTATTACAGATTTTGACAGCCCAAACAGGGATCTTCAATTTTTTTATACCACAGCAAACAAAGAAACTTACAAAGTACAGTGGGTATGAAAAACGCTAATTAATGCTTCCAGAAAGAAAAAAAGAGAACATCTGAATTAAGCAAAACAGTGACTTTTCAAGCATCAGGGAAGTGGGGAAAGGGAGAGCTAATCCACAGAGTCAAAAGAACACTCCAAGTTGAACAGAGGTTTCACCTCTTCACGTACTAAAACATAAGTAGAAAACCACACGTATATGCAGAACTCGGTCATACCACTAAGGAAATTAAGGTCCAGCAGTACATATGGATCTATTATTTTTTTATCCCTTAAAAATTACATTTTGAGCATTTCCCTAAGATTTTTAGTAGCTTTGTCTGATCACTTCTACACAATCAACAATCCTCAGAACAATACACACTGGGTCTGCAAACTTTATATTTAGATACAAGAACATGCAATTTTCCCATAAGGATAAATACATTTAATAATTTCTATGGTTCAGACTGTCCCAAGTTGTAGCCAGAACTCTTACAGAATTACAAAACTAATTCTGTATTCCTAGTAGATAGCGTTCTTGCTCAGATATTGGAAAGAATAAATGTTAAAATGAATGGTAAATAAAAAAAAAAAAGTATTTGATAAAAACTGTATATCAAAGCTAAAGCAGATGATACTGGCTGCACTTACAGGTATGCACAATGATCAAAAAAAACCCAACCAAACAACAAACAATTTAGGCTATACTCAACTCTCAGATTCCAGAGTAGCTACTGATTTCAGTTAAAAGTCAGTGGAATTCTTAATGTGTCGGAAGTAATGCTTATACGCTTACCAAGTCTTGTTACTGTCAGTCACAATTCCAGTTAAAGACTTTTACCTACCTTCACTTCAAAGTAAAATAACGTTTGGACATCAGAAATTGTGGTAGCGGAAGAAGCTACTTCTATCCCAGCATAAGTGATCTAAGCAGGCATTGCCCACCTTTTCAATTAAGAAGATTCTACAGGGTTGGGTTGTCTTTAACAAAAAATACCCTTTACAAAGTTCCAAAAAATGTTACTTCAGCTGCAATTTAATATTTTTTGCAACTATTTTCACATGTGATTATTCAGCAACCTAAAGAAGAAAGAGCACTGTACAAGACCCCATTTCTCTATCCTCAGAAAATGAACATGCAACTACCAGCGATGATACTTCAACAGATTCCATCTGATTATGTCCTGTACTACTGATCAAAATGGTACATGAAGAGGTGACTACTCAAATTAATAGAGGATAGGAATGCATTGGAAAGAAAGACTTCTGTTCAAGACCGTAACTTTATTTCCAAATTATTTATACTTTGTACTTGTAAGCCTTTGGCACACTTTGTTTAGTGTATTTACATAAACTCAATTTTGCAAATGGAAAAACTCAAATATGAAGGCATTTTACCCCACCTTTACAGCCCTGTAAAGGAAAACAGTCACAGTAGTTGTCCCTCCTGTAATTCATTGAGCACAGTATTTCCTCTAAGGTGCATTCCTTCAACCTTGCTAAGAGAGAGGTTTTTTTGGAGAGTGTTTCCAGTTTTCCAGCTGCTATAACACACATTGAAAACAGATTAATTTTTCCCTATTATCCTAAAATTGACTGGAATTGTTTGGAATACATGAAAAGACCACCTTTTACCAGCAAATCAGTTTTAAGAGTGAAAATAAGTGAGGATTTCAACCTGGCTGTATTTTTCCCTCATTGCTGATGGTTCAGTTTTCAAGGCTCATGCTTCTTCTTAGCTGGCCACTCTAACATCTTATGTGCTGCCCCTTAATTGAATGCGCTAAAAGACAGTCCTACAGCACGTTAGGACGTGCCTTAGCCTGGAATTCAAACCAAGGAATTACCCAAAGCTGTCTTAAAGTGAAATCTATAACTGTCAGACTTAAATACTAATCTCTCTTCACAAAGGTTAGTCTTCCTAGAGTAAAGAAATACAGTGCACACACTTGCTTGCTGCATTGGAAAAATACTTCACCTTCACATAAAGGAACATTTCCAGCCTTCTACAAACACGAGACTCATCACTACAAAGACACCAGCCTTAAGCAAGTATTGACAATGGCTGTCCAAGCACTGATTCATTTTAAACTGATGCCATGCCTCTGTCTTTCAGCCTGTCTGGTTCATCAGTATTCTGTGCACCTACTCCCAAGAGCCACTTGGGAAACATATGCAAGATGACTCTAACCCAACTGTGACTTCACAGACACACACAGATAGCTGCAACACAGCTGCAGCAAACACCACAGCCCATTTCTGTGATACCACTGCATTTGGAAGTGCCGACTAAACCATTCCTCAACATTGTTAACTGACACAAAAAATTATCAAATGACCACCAGGACAGAGAACACAAAAAAGCAGAGTTCACGTTCGGCACTGTCAGAAGGACCACCACAACAATGACATCACTTTGGTTTACATTTGAGAATATATGTATAGGGCACATCTCCTGGTACAAGGTCCAAATTATGAGTCAGGATGTATTTTAACTGAATTTAAGGCTGCTATCCTGAGAGATGGAGGGTATGAAATCAATAATATATTAATCACCTCTACGTCAAGATGAAGTGACAGCCCTCAACATTTGTCTTCCTTCAACTGGCAGTAACCAGTTGTACAGCTGTGGAGGTGCAAACATTAAAGGATAATTTGATAAAAGGCAGCAGAGGAGTTGACAGCATAGACACTTTCCAGAGAACACTTAACAGTATTTTTCACAGTAGTGCCCTTGAACACTACCTAGATGAAAACTCTGTGACTGGAGAATATTAATATACAGACTATGGAGTTTATCCTTTCAATCCTCTGTGGTTATACCCTTGTGCTTATGTATCAAGGCTTCCCCTAAGAGCATCAAGGGTATGAGCATAGGGTGGAGAGGAAGAGGAAGGATGCCTTCAAGCAGCTGGTTCTCATATTCTTAAGAGATTATCAGAGATGCCAGCAAAAGGAAATACCGCCTCAACTTAAGATGCGAACACTTTGACTTTCAGCACTCTAGCCCTCCATGAAAACCCTACTATCATCCAGCTGAAGCACTGACATATAGGAAACCTTACACCATTCCCCAGCAACACAATCAGTACTACCAGCACAAGAGAGGCCTTCATCTGCAGCCAGCTATGCTTTTGCTGTACGTGATCTTAATCACAGAAATATCTCTTTTAGGGGGTTTATTTAGTGCCCTTCAAATTACAGGGTGCTGTTCTGCTTTCAGACATGCATTCACAAATCTGCCACTGCAACGGCAGCCACACCTCTGATAAAAGATTTTAGCCTGTAATTTTCAATATATTTTCCTGGTTTCAAAATGCCTTTTGTGTTCCCCATTCCTATCCCTCTCCCTCCACACACAATTTTAGAAAAGATCTTTTGAATAGCAGATTTTCAGCATAATCTTAAGTACAATGTGCCAAGAATGAGCTTATACTTATGGAAGGAACCTCATTCATAAGCTTAAACTTTAACATATCGTGAAGTATTTTCTTTCTGCCTTTATCTTCAGAGAGGGATATTGAAAATATTCAAGTGGAAGGAAAAAAAAATGGATTTTTCTTAAGACAGAACTAACTGCAAATAGCAGAACAAAGGCCTATTTTCAAAACATTCCAAAAGAAATCTTCCCAGTTTTTCACTTCCATTATTGCACTTTCTTCATTCCATTATTTCATTTTCATCATATCATTGATAATTATAAGAATATGTGTCTAGTAAAAAAAAAATTTACACAGGCATATAACAGCTTTATATTTCTTAAAAAAAAAAAACTCACCAGGCATCACCATCTGTTTCAAAGCTTTCCAAGCTCAAGAAGAAACAGTTTGCAGCAAACATGCATGCAATATTTACAAGTGCATGTAAAAGCCTGCTCCTAAAAACATATATCTGCACAGATAAACAAGAATCAATTTTAATACAGCACAGACAAAATAAATAAAAATGTCAGAAGAACACAGAAGAAGCAGAATGAACATTTTTTTTCCTAGTGTGCATCACAGACATGACCATCTTCCAACATAATTTAAAAGCTACACTAAAGCGAGCATAATGGTCAGGTTTTCTTCATGAACACAAAAGATGGGACAAGTGTTTTACTTTAAAAATAAGGAAGCTGTAGCTTGCCTACTAAGAACTAGGCAATCAATGGAAATATTTAAATAGTGCCTGAGCTCACACAATACGCATCTATGCATTAGCAATCTCTTGCACTACACGTTTACGTATTTACAGGGCAGCATATTTTTAACTGGGGAGATTATTTACATGAAGCTGCTGCACTTAATCACAAAATTAAGGCTGATCCAAATACTTGTGGACAAATACTTGTGGAGCTAAGACTGACTAGACACTGCAGTTGTGAACTACATGGAAGGAAATACTTGACAATGATGGCATAGATACATTTGCTCCAGATCCCAGAAGCATGACCGAGATGATCACTTGGAGCATCAGCCCAACCTGTATTTCTAAAGTTGTTCAAGTTTACATAGAAAAAAAAAATGGCTGTATTTGCATGAAAGGTATATACAAACCCTGCATTTTTAAATTGGGCACCCAGTTTTGAAGATTTTTCCTGATATTTATTGTTATTGACCAATCATAAACAGCTTCTTCTGCTTAAGTTAACCTCATTTAAAGACCTGAGCAGATGAATTTAAGTAGGCGTTGCTCTACTGTAAATCTAACCAGTAAAAACATGATCATCCACAAGCTTCCAACAAGCAAACCTGCAGCACCATGTTCACTACTGTACGCATTATCTAACTGCAAGCTGCAGCTTTAATTGTATAGAGCAAAAAGTGTCTCTTCAAGCCTGTATTATTCTATGTCTTCTTACATCTTCTTAATAGTTCTAAGCAAGCAATCAGGTTTCCTTTTTGTGGCTGACTTGGAAATCAACTAAAACAATGAAGAGCCAAAAAACCTCTGTGTAGATCAGCCTTCCTGAAGAGGCTGTAGTTAGCAATACAACTCAAGTTCTGTGTGTGTTAAAATAAGATAGGTGGTTTCACAGAGTTGGTAACTTGAACATATTAATAATATGATTCTATCTGTAACCTAAAAGGTGGTATAAAGACAGCTTTTATCAGTCACGCTGTTTTCAAAAATAAGCAATTTTTACTGTGCTACCTATACAAAAATTAGACAGGTAAACTGCAGCCAGTAAGGGAGTGAGAAGAAGGATGAGTGTTGTATGAAGGTGCAGCAGTGCTGTACTAGATACACATTCTTGAAAACACACTAACCTTTAAGGAAGGGGGCAAGAGTGTGTATTTCTGCACAGAACTCAGTTATCCCAGTTTCAAATACTCTTCAAATAAATACATGCATATAATAACTGATTTAAGAAAGAAAAAAGAAAGACACATACACACTAAAAACATTATTCCAGAAGTGAGTTTAATGGACACTCCTCACCCCACAAGACTCACTGCACTTGAACTCCTTAGACACTTCAGCAGTTCGAGATGGACAGGTACCACATGTAAGGAAATTTAAGAACATATTATATTCTTATATTAATATTAATCTCATAATACAAGAAAAGTTAATGTTGACAATCAAACCTTCCTTTCAGTATGCCTTGTTTCACAAAACTGCAAGTTAAATAAATTTTCATTCAAGTCATAGAAAAGTCTTTCATTAATAACACTTTCATGGCCAATTTAACTCCACTAACATCAGTAAGATTACAAAAGACAGAAATGTGATGCAGTCTGCTGTCAATCAGTACTCCTTTGAGCCACATTATCTTTCATTCATCATGTTTCTCACCCTACCTCCCTATCCAGAGGGAAGGGAATTAAAAGGTCACATCTTAGCCAACAAAATAGATTTAGCTATTCTGGGGTGGGAGGGGAAAAGTATCTCTAATCAGTCATCCAAAAAAGACAACAGACTACCCAGAAGATTGCATGCTGCTGCACATCAATAAACATCTTTATCTAGGAACTAAAATGAAAAATATCAAACCAGAGAAGGTATGAAAGGGGAATTCAAAGCCCTGTCAGAAAAATTACAAAATTAGAGCTGAGCACTGCATTCAGCAAATAGATGATACAGAGATGGCAGAAATAAGTAGTGCTGGGAGCTAGGTTCAGATAGTGCACTCTGGAATTTTAAATAACAGGGAAAAACACTTTGGATACGTTCTACATCTGTATTTTCTTTTGGGGTCTGTGTAGTTCTTCTTTACTCTTCAGCCTTTAGAGAACTGCTTCATTATAACCGTAACTCGAAACAAACAAACAAGTAATAGAATCCTTTTAATCCCAGAGATTGATTTCTCCTCCATTTTTTCAGCCTCACTGATCAAAATGCTCCAGGAAACAGTCCTTATGGAACATGTGGAAGTAAGAAAGAGTGCCTAAGTTGTACTTCCATTGCATGTCAAAATTAACATTAGGTGCTTAAAAAGGCAAAAAACGATACCGGGATCCTAAAAAATTGCACTGATTTTTACCATCCATGCTGCTACCAAAACACATGTAGCAGGGTCATCACTCTTCTGAAGAATTGTAACTGTAAAACACAGTTTACCCACAGAATAAAACCAACTAGTATTCTCTATCCCTCCCCCCAAAAAAATAAACCTTGGCTTACTGCATTTTGTCTCCTGAATGAACAAGTTTATATACACACAACTACATTGAAATAAGCTGTAAAACCTGATCACAGCAAATTGACAGTGAAACAGGAGATACTTCAAATGCCAAACCATAAAGCTCTTGGAGACTAGAACAGAGAATCAAGATGACATGATTACAAAACCAGCAACAAATTGCTGGCTAAGAAAGAAGAATGATGACAGCATCCATGCCTGGAAAGAGTTTGAAGTCACAGGTATCCAAACACAAGAGGAGAAAAATTTGGGGTTCTTGATGGGAAAAGCACAGAGAGAGAGAGCAAAGCAAAAAAAAAAAAACCCTTCCTTTCACACAAAGAAAACAAAAGCAAATTTATTTGGCCAACTTTGCTAGGTACCCATCAGTGAGGTTTAGCTAATATTCTGGGGGAAAAAAAAGAAGGAAAAACAAGACAAAAAACAGAAAACCCCATCATTTTACATGCAAGCTACAGTGAAAAGACATATACAATGTGTCATAACAGAGAAAAAAAAAAACCACCTCTGCTGTTATGCAACATATCCTTTGTCAATGCAGAATTAAAGAAATGTATGGCACATTGGCTTTCCTACTTATATAATGCTGCTTGCTGCTTCCCCCCCCCCCTTTTTGTTTTTCTTTTTTTTTTCTTAAGGAATAAATTCATTATAAAGGTTTTCTTCAAAAAAGAAGGGGGAAAAAGAAATTAATAGCTTCCCCAAACTGGCCTAAAGGGACATGCAAAATCATAGATAATCACTTGCTAACTCTCCTACTGACCAAGTTTGAACTTTCTCTACTAATAGACTTGACTCCTTACTCCTGCCAACATCATCTGACTCCAGCTCCCAGGATCACTTACAGAATGAGACATCGTGGCACATGACCACAAGTGTCAAAACTTGACCCTTACAATGCATAAAGGATCGATTCACTAAAAAATGTAGGCATATATTAATTTCTGTTGAAGTCTACGGGTCCTAGGCATGAATGTTTCCTGGAAGAGAAAAGTCTGAAGAATCTACAAAAACTAAGTATTTCTTAAAACTCTACGGAATTAGGAGTAACCCTGGGCTTTCTGTACATGTTACTCTTTCCACAACAGTGTAATTCTTGGCACTAGGTAAGACGTATCCAGCACTGTGCTTGACTGTTCCTCATAAAAGCTGATTATGCTCCCACAGCCATTTAAAGGAACATATGAAATACCCACCTACACACTTACTTCTTTTTGTTCATATTTTACAGTACAGAAACATTAATTTATAAAAAAATAATAAATCTGGCAAAGGAACTGTAATTTATTACTTGAAAAATAATTTTAGCCACTCAATTTGCACCCTGGTCCCATGTGCAGAAGGCTAATTGCCAGCAGTGACTGCAGCACCAGTCGCAAGCATGGGATTTAAGCTGGCACTCTGTTTAGAGCTGAGGTAATTTAAGAGGAATGTTAACATGCATCTACTTTTTAAACTTTATTACTCTGCTTTAAGAAGAGAAAGAATGCCTGCTACTGTCATTTTTTAAATACTTACAAAATCTACGGTATACGGCTTTAGTCCTGCAGAATTAAAATTAAAGCTCTAGTATCTCCTTGCATTGTTTTTGTAAAGAAATAAAAAAAATAATAATTACAAAGAAAGAAAAAAAAACACATTTAGTGAATACAAAGTTTTTGAAGAGAAATGTGAAGTATTCTTCACTCTAGCCAAAGTTCAAGGCTAGTGTTGAATTAAAAGAAGCCACATGTGGACTGCTCTGTAAGCTATGAGCAGTTGTGAATTTGCCTGCCTTTGGTACCCAAGCCACTCCAACCCACTTTCTTTTGAATGTGCAAGTTCCTACTATGAGATGAACATCTCAAGCTAATGGGCTCTACACCAGTTGCATAACTTTAGTCCTAAATCAGAGGTCATGTTCTCACCATTCAGTCAGCAGACTGAATTTCCCTCACTTCTTTTGATAGATAACAATGTAACCTATTTTTTAAATAATCTTTATTTCTCTTTTAAGAGTAGGATGATGGAAACTGACTCAGTAGCCATTTGGCAGCAATCTTTTCTTACAGCATAGGGATGTTTCAGAAAACAGCTCTGTACCATGAAGGCCTCCCAAAGTCAGCTCTAATAGACATGTATTTTATTATTACAGAATTCCAAGGAAGAAATTAAGAAGCTGAGCAGAATAAAGCAGCAAAAGGGAACCATGTGAGGAGAGGCAATGTACTCTTTGGCTTCATAAATAGCAGGCAACCAAAAAAATGCTTGATACCTTTCCTATTAAACCAAATGCTTTTCTGAACACAGTAGTTCAAATTTGTAGTAGGAGTAAGGATGAAAATAAAAGCCCATCCTATCCAGTTGAAAAAGAATTCTAACAAAGTGAACCAAATGAAGTAACAACAGTTTATTTGCTCTATCCCATGCTGTTCTGACTAATACCTGCTATTAGAAAGGCACACTTCTCAGGTGTTGGTGCCACTCAGCCCATCTTGTCTCAGACAAGGCTCCCAAGAAGATGCCATTTTGAGGTAGCCACCTGTCCACTTGCAACAAGCATGAGAGCATCAACTCATTTTAAGCTGTTCAACATGAGGCTATCACATGGCAGCATCTTTCAGCCACTACAAAACTTGCTTCCAAGCTGAAATAGCTACCCAGAAGTGAAAAGCTCCATATCACATTTCTAATCCCCATACCAGCTAGTCCTCTCTGCAATTTAAGGTTTTTTTTATCGTAACAATTTATATAATTTTTCCTGATCTTATGAGTCTTGCTCCTTTGAAAACGTTTCCCAGATCACTTAATTTTTACTTTCATCTAAGAAGGATTTTTTCCAATGCATGTGAGAACTATTCTGTTGCTCATTATCTATTTGATGAAACATACTTCTTAAGGAAAAAGGTCAGATAAAAATTAGTATAATGTGGAGCTCTAGTGGTAGTGGAGAAGTAAAGCAGCACATAACACTAACTGTGAAAAAGTTGATACTGACCTTTAGTATGAAAGCAGTAATTGAAATGTTGCAGCAGATTAATTTAAACAAGGAGGCGGAAAAGGAAGAGAGCTTGGCATCAAATTCAACCCTGTTTCAGGCTCACAGAACACATCTTTGCATACAACATGACCAGTAACCCTTGTTTTTAGTTCACAAACACGAATCTTGTAATTTACTGCAGTTAAGCAACAGAAAAAAATAAGATGAACACTGTATGCTCATGTTAGCCATAAAGGAGAACATTATATAGAGTGCAGGAAACCAATGTTCCTTACCAAACTATCTGGGAATTGAGTCATTCTACGCACCCTTTTAAAACAGTCCTAGTCACACATCCTCTCCTTTTCATGATAGCCATGGTAACTCTTCTAGCAGCCAGTACTCTCCTCCCAGTTGTAACATCATCAAAATACTGAACCAACCATTGTAGTCAGCTACAACACCTAGACTCAGTACTCAGACTAATGAGTTTTGCAGGAATTGCATCCTAAACTGGAAAAGCTTCTTTCTTATACTCACAGTACTATCACACATCCTATTGACATACAAAATGAGCTCACTTCTTGTTGACAGTTGATGTTCCACCTGTAAATTGAATGGTTTTTCATACACAGGGGCAGGATATGTCAAGCACACAGTGCATCTAGTGTGTTTCATCACACAGAGGGTGCTGGAATTCCCACATCACCTTGTGAAACACTGGTATTATTTTCTTAATTTTTAAGACACTTTTGAACTTGGGTATATATTGAGAGAAGTTTGTAAACAATTATGACAGTTTAATGGCTAAAACAATATCAGTAGTTATCACACTGTCAAAATGCAGCATGAAAAACATAGGAAACATTGCAGTGTGTGCATATGAACAACCGATCCCAGTATTAGGAGGCCTGTTTCCAAAGCCAATCAACATTACTGGCTGCATAAACAGTTCTGAACCTTCTTGTATGAAACCTGCAATCCCTTGCTAGGGGAACTGCTTTCATCCAGGACTACAGAAAAATGAGACTGAAAAGCTCTTGTATATATTACTGCTAACTTGCAACAGACTCTTTACAATCCATGTTATAAATTGCTGAATATTTTTGCTAGGAACTTTTGTTCCACAACCTAAGCTAAGCACACAATGTCTTGATTCAGTACTGCCTCATCTGAGACAGAATATATTCCTTCTTTTTGGGATAGACCATTAACTTCTTCATAGGCATTGTTGTTTGGTGTCAACCAGCCTAACCAGGGCTTTGAAATTGTGTTAATTCCAACCTAGTGTCACAGTGGAAACAGATGATTCTGGAATTAGCACCTTTTCCACCAAGGTCTGACTTAGGTGTATTTGAAAAACACTGGATACCAAGCCCCTCCCCATACTCCCCCTCCGAGTGACAAGCCTCATAGGGTCAATTTCCACGCTGAGTCCGTTACCTGGTGGGCAGTTGCACTCTGGAGGCGCTTCTCTCGCTGTTCGTATTTTTGCCAAGTGCTCGTAGGATTTCTGAGGGGGAGAGAAGCAAAGTGAGGGCTCCTGGGAGCTCACCCGTCGCAGCCAGCACTACCGGCCGGCGGGGGTGCGAACCGGGAGTGCGCGTAACCCCACGGGCTGCACATCCTGCCACGGCTTCGCCACTTGGCCTCCACCCGGGGCACCTCACTGTCTACTGCACCCCCCCAACAGCAAAACTGAGCCGGACGCTACTGGCTCTCCCCTGCCTCCGCCGCAAGTGCCACCCCCCCGCATGAGAACAGCTCCGAGCGTTGGGGGTCCCCCAACTCAAACACCCCAACCCGCCAGCCCCAGCAGCCGGGCCCCTCCTCCGACCTCCACCTCAAACCCACTTCTCCCCAGGCTCAGCCGCCACCCGGGGATGCGGGCTCCATTTCCCCTCTCTCCCCGCACCTCCCGCCTGCGGAGCAGCTCCTGTCGTCCCTCTCATCGCTTCAGGCTGCACTCCTATCGCCCCGCAAGCATGGCCCCGCACCCCTGGCACATTCGCTGTTCGGAAGCGACCACCCCAGCCCCGCGCACCTGGGCGAGAAGCCGCTCCACTTTCTCCTGCATCATCGCGTTCAGCTGCTCCAGGGAAAAGCCGGGCAGCGGCGGGAGCGGGGCGGCGGTAGAGAAGCTCCCTCGGGCGCCCTCGATGGCCGCGACCCTGGCCTGGAGGTCGCTCGTCCGCACCCCAAGGTAGACGCAAGAGGCGGCAGCCAGTGCGGAGAGGAGAGCCGCCAGCGCCGAGCCGCACGGCCCGGCCCATCGAGGGCAGCAATCCCCGCCGCGGCCGCACTGCCCGTTGCCATCCCGTCCTGCGGCTCCGCTGCTCTTCACCAGCGCGCCTTTACACCCTTCAGCTGCGGCAGCTCTGATTTCCTTTCCTCCGCCCCCCATGGAGGCAATTAGTTTACAAACAGCGGCAACAGAAAACAGTAACAATAAAGTACGAGAAAAATAAATAGCGAAAAAAAGACAAAATAATGATAATAATAGTAATAATAAAATAGCAGTAAGTAGAAGGAAAGCCCTCAACCGGCTAGCACACTTTCAAGGCGAGGCAGCAGCCAGAACTGCAAGCCGCCCGGCAGCGGATCTCCACTCAATCCCACAGCAGGGGCGACGGGGAGGGAGGTGATGGGAGGGGAGCGAGGAGCCAAAAACCGGCAGCAGGGTTGGGCGCGGGGCGAGCCCTCGCAGCTTTCACCCGCTCTTCGGAGAGAGCAGCGTGATCTGCTAGCGGTTTGCCACTTGTCAGAGAGGTTTTCAGGCGCTGGGCGGGAAGCGTATGTATGTGTGTGTGTGTGTGTGTGTGTATCCCCCCCCCTCCTTCTCCTCCTCCTCCTCCTCCTGCTCTCCTCCCCGCCGTCGCCGGACTTGTTGCTCCCCCTCCACCTGCGCTACGGCGCCCAGCAGCCGCGCCAGGCGGAGAAGCCCGACGGCAGCCTCCGCGGTACCCCGCGCTGCCCCGCGGCCAGCCGCGGAGCAGCCGCCCCGCCCGCCGGCCCACCTCCCACCCTCATTAGCATAATGTATTCACCTAGGCGGAGGAGCGGGCCGGGGTGGGAGGAAGCAATCTGCATAATGTATGCTCGGGCATTAGACTAAGAAATGAGAGGGCGCGGGGGGCTCCCCGTCGCTGGATAAAGCGGTGAGAGGTTAGGGGTGCTGAGAGGGGCAGTGGAAGGAGCGGCCTGCCCTGCCGGGTGAGGTGCTGGAAAACTGCGCTGATTTACTGTGGTTTATAGCTGCGCTGTCATTCCCACGGTGCGGGCATAAAACACGGGGAGTAGTGCCTCGTCCCGGTCTTTTTTTAGAGCGCGGAGGATAAATGACTGTAACTCAGCGGCCGGCTCCCAGGGAGCGTGCACACGGGGTGTAAGGGCTCACTTCCAACGGAGCAGAATGAACTTGCTCCCTGTTGCAGCTAGTCGGTTTCATTCTAGCTGATTCTGTTTGTTTATTTACCAAGTAATTTCTTCACTGTTTCGTGCACGCTGACCCGTTTGCCCTGCTCTGGGTGTATGGCTAGAAAAGAAGCATAGACACCTCGTCAGCCCAACTGCACTCACGGGGTGGTGGAGACCTTGCTGGTTTCCGTTTCTGTTCCTTTCCCCTCAGCCTCTTCCAAGTGTTGCATTTACCTGTTGTGGTTTGGTTCTCTTCCTTCATAACCACAGTGCATCTTTTCTGTAGCACCTCATGTGTCAACTCTTGTGCCCAGCGTTCAAACCAGAGAAGCTTCTTAAAGCAGGATAAGAATCTAATGGCTCACATAAGCTCACCCTGGCTGGCATTTATTCATGTGAATACTCACTACTTGCAAGATACAGAGACTAGTGGAATGAAAAAGAGACTTGTCCAACTATGGCACTTCTGAGATAAGATTGAGAGTTTGTACAAGGAATCAAGTTTCCTTATGCAGACATATTTGTGCAGTTTTATTACCTATTGTTTCCCGAATCTTCAAGCAATCACAAATGCCGTGAAAACAAAATCCCAAAACCTTTGTGGGCTTCAGTATAATTACATAGATTTTGAATAAAGCAGACCAGAAGTTCATGGATAGTCATTTATCTTTTGTAATTTGTCTTTCTCCTTTCTAAGAAAAAAATGTTGTGGACTCTAGTCAGGCAGCAGAAATCATGGTTACATAGCCCCAGGTGATAATTTCTTCATGATAAACAGTTTATAGTTGCAATGGACAGTTTGCAAACAAATTCCCTCAAATGCCACATACCTTAGACCAGGATTTGCGAATCACAACTGCTCTTTTCAAAACCTGGCCTTGCCCACAGACTATCTGTTGACAATAAGAAGGTGCAATGGTATTTGGAATGAATAATCTGACAGAAGAAAACAAATAATACCCACATGCTCTTATTTGGGCTCCCTGTGAGCAGTACGAGCAGTCCCAGGATGCCTTGGAGTGGTTGGCGGCCGCAAGGCTCTCAGAGCCATCGGCGCCAGCTCCAGCGCTTAACATTACCCCCTGCTGTTATTAGCCAGCGCCATTACTCACCCCTGCTTGTGGTGACATCCAGCAAATATAGAGCTGCAAACCCTCAGGATATGATTATGATTTTATGCAGGGGGTTACTGAGGCGCTGCTGCAGGCAGAACAGCAGCCTGTGCCCTGCTGCTGCCATGCTCAAGTGGGTGCTGCATTGTCTAGAACAGGGTGAAATTTCCTTCTGAGATCAGCTCTTCTTATTTCAGTGCAGATATGGACATCCTCAGTCTGCTTCAGTGCCCGTACAGGGCACAGACAACTGCATATCCATGTATCACTGTGACCTGGCTCAATGTTTTGCTTGGCCCAAAGGTGCAGTATTTCTGTCCGAACACCTTTCTTTCCCAACATCATGCCATTCATTTCTTCTGAATGTGGTATATTCCATATCAGAAATGAGCTACCCTGAGGAAGAAAGTCCCTTGTTCCATTATATTTATATGCATTTGGTGTTGTAAATATTGCCAAATGAGCTAGACCACAATGTTTCTGTTGAACGCAATGCAAATTAGCAGTCCTCCTCTTGCAGAAATCCGTGGTGATTTTGCTGATGTATTTATCCACCTCCCAGCAAGGCTGGTCCAGAATAGACTAGGCTGGACTACAGAATCTGAGCAGCAGCATAACTGAAGCACAGTCTGATTAAATCTAGCACTGGATTTGTTCGTGTAGGTGAAGAACGTAAAGCAGCTGGTTTACCTGGTATAAAATTCTCTGGTCACGTCTGTCCAAACAGAAGACATTAAGCAGCTGTACCCTCTTGTGTTCAGTTACTTGATACCATCAAGTGGACAACCAGCAGCTTTGCAGTATGCTTACCCCATGTAAACACGATAAACTGGAGAAAAAAACTGTAAGACTCAGCCTTGCTGCTTTTGCCAGCTTTCCACAAGCAGGAGGCAGAGCGAATCCAGGACATGCATATGTTCAGTGCCAGTGAACGTGCTTCTTATTTTGCAACCATGATGATACTAGAGTCAAGAAGGCATCTACTTAGGATCATAGTTAAGATAGAAACCAGATTGCTCTAGCACTTTTGAGAATTCTATCCATGCAAAGAAAGAACTGGGCTGTTGGGGTTTTTCACTGTCTTAAAAAAAAACCCACTATTTTCTATATAATGAAGATTTATAGGTTTTGAATTAGAGTAACTTGGTCTAAGGAGTCAAACTCCTACTCCAGGAGTAAACCAGATGGCTGTAGCCAGTAGTTTAACTGCTTGCATTCAGGAACTGTGTCTCAGACATTGCTGGTCACACATAAGGTGGTATACCATGCAAGGTCAGGTTACAAACCACTTAAAATGCTTAAAAAGTCTATTTTGCATCTGGTAGCTAGAATAAAGCTGCTTGAAATAATAACTGTACCCCAGATATATTGAACTGGCTGTTAACGCATGCAGGTGAAGTATAAGAAACGACAGATATGCAGCACTCCAACTCAAACAGCAGCAAAAAAGAAGAATTTTAACTAAGATCTGCTGAAGAACTCGTGCATGCAGACCTGAGGCAGCCACGCTTCCCACCAGGAGGGAAGTGCTCCCACTTTGAAGATTTGAAATCTCTAAATGCCATGTTTCAGCAGATCTCATGCATGACCAGGCCAAAGGTATTGACACAAGATGCTACCCTTTACATTTCATGGGTCTGTGTTTGAAGATGCGGATGGTGTTTACAGATAACAATTTTCCAACAGACAGAACTAGTGTCTGGAGTTCTTTCCATATTTTTATGTCTACAGCTTGCGTATTCTGGCTGATCAATCCACTACTGGATTTCTCTACCAGATAGAGCATAAACTCAGAATTACACAGAAATTGATTGGTGAAAAATAAGCGCCCATCTGCTTGGTTTGTAAAGTATTTTGCACACATGGTCAAGAAAAGCAGAGAATAAATAACAGAAATTGGAATCTGGGACTCTGTTGGAACTAAGTTGACACACACACAAGCATAAAAACTTGAATTGCTAATAATGATCATAAATTTCCAACCTTAACTAGTCTATGATTCTATGATTCTATAAATGCTCCAAGGTACCTTCTATTCCAAATGTTCCCACTTTCAAACGTAGCTTATATAATATTCATTATACTTGGACTTGAATTGTATCTACATTCTATTGCTTTTACCATTTCTATCACTCCTGCCCAGTTCATCCTTTGAACTAGAGTGCATCTTGCACAATAAGTGAGATTCTACTCAACTTTTTGTATACTTACAAGGGTGAAATGCAAGCTAAAACCACAGTCCAGCACTTCTGTGACTTGTCTCACTTCTCAGCTCTCTGGCAGGTTAGGTAGAACAGTATTTCTCACTGAGGCGTTCGTAATACCTGCCAAGACAGCACAGAATCGCCAAAGAAACCACCAACCCAGACAAAACTTAATTCACTGTTTTGGGAAAAAAAGCTGGGAAAGCCTTTCACTTTCAAATATCCAAACTAATTGCCTTCTGGCACTTTAAATTTAATATAAGCACATTAAAGTACAGTATACATGATGCAGAACATTAATATATTTAGCAGATGGATAACGCTTGTGATTTAATACTTAGATACACTCATTTCACATCTACTGTACAAGCACTTCATATATTTAAACCCTTAAGTCAGACTTATCTTCAGACTAGAGGCAATTGAGTCACATGAGCATAGGATTTACTTTATTAGTTCCATAACCTTACTGGTATTTTGGCAAACCTGATAATAAAAAAAAAAAAAATATGAAAAACCCCTTGCATCTGGATTTTAATATATTTCACAGGATTTTCTTCTTCAACATGATGAAACCAGCTCTCCTAGACCTGCAAACTAGCTGATTCATGACAAAATTCAGACTCTGTATGTCATTCTTTACTAAAATTCACAAGCATTTTACATGTGAATGCATTACTAAAAACTTTATAACAAATAAACCAGCTATCTCACATCTGTCATAGCTTCAAATACATGCCTTAAAAGGCAGTTGATTCTTTGGGAAGCCCTGGAAAGAAGTTTACTGAATGGAGAACCATTATCAGAAATGGAACAAGCAGATCAGACCTAAGAACCTCAGACTGAAAAAAGACATCCTTGCCCTGGCTCCAGGCCAATTAATATCCCATGGTTCCCTGGCTTATTTATTTGTGTATGAATGAAAACCACTGAAATTCATGGGTCATGGTGAAGTCTGGGAGGATAAGGTTCGGATGAAAAGATCCTGAGCCTGCAAAGTCCTATATTAACACCTAACTTCACTCGCATGAGTAGTCTGATCCGACTCAATAGGATTAGTCATGGAAGTAAACTTTCTCATGTACGGGAGTATTTAGAGATATAAAAATGCCAAGATGAGGGTCAAGACATAGGATCCAGCACAAAAAACTAATTGCAGAGCAGGGAAATTTTCTACATCTTGTTAGTTGCAAATTTCTGGTTGCTTTTTTTCACTTGAGGTTATTACAAAATAATGTCTGTATGCAGGAACAGTTTTAAGAAGTGATTTTGTTTCTCAGAGAACTTATTGCAATAAAGAGTATGCTCCTGAGAGATCACAGTGGAAACCATCTCTGAAAAAGGTAACAGTAACTCTGAGCATATTTTTATGCCCCAACACAAAGACAAAAGTTGCCAGAAATGTAACAGTGAAGAGCACAGGGCATTGACAATCATAGAATAATTATAAAATTATCATTTCTGTTAGCAGATAACTGCAGATATTGTGGCTCAAAGGTGGAAAAGGTCATTGTGGGACAAACAATTAGGAATCAGAAAAGGCAGGACATCGGAGAAAGAAGATTTGATTACCAAATTTAAAGGAAGTAGCCAGGTAGCAAGCAAAAGAAAAATCTCTGTATGTATTTTAAAAGGGAGTACATTTCAAGAGGAATTCCTCCTTTGGTTCAGTGGTGGTGTTCTCCAAGTGACTTAAAGACTTAAAAAACCTGGTGATTTTTATTCCCCTACATCCAACCCCCTCCCCTCAATTTGGAATGGGTGTATTTCAAGTAATTTATCTGGAAAAAGATATCTTCTTACAATCACTGAGTATTTGAGTATCAATGCTTCATTTTAAACTGGCTTCCACAGCTCTACTCAGGGCCATGATCTTCTCTCTGTTTAACCAAATTGCTATGATGATATCAAGTGAAAAGTCTCATCAGAATGTCCAGTATCCTCAGTTATATTCAGTTTCCCTTCTTGATGCTATTTAGTAACTCCTCAGTCTTCTTGAGCTTTATATGTTATTGTTAAGTGTGAAGAATGCAGTGATGGGCTCTGAAGATGTGTCTTTCCAATCAGTTGTTGAATTTCTCATTACTTCAGTGAGGTCTGAGCACAAATGTCTAAGTGCTCACTACTACTCCCCGGTCAGTCGCATCACTGGAAAAAAGTGTTACATAGTTTAGCCAATTATAAAGAAGCCAGTAGTCCAAGCACCAGTGCTCTGCCATAACTCAAAGCTGCTGTCTCTTGAAAGGAAAATCTAAGAAGTAAATTAATTTCAGATTTGTTTTCTTGTGTTATAGAATTCAGTGAGATGCTGTTATAAGTTAAACGTTTTTTTTTAAATAAAGAATGACTGATTTCAGGCAAATGTGTCCTAATCTTCAGATCCTAATCTTCGAAAGACAGCTAAATTTCAGCCATGGCTCAAGATATATTCAGGATAAAATACAAAAAACTGAACAGCTCAAACTTGGTTTCGATAGAAAGTTACTTCTGGTGTTTTTTTGGTGCTAATCCCTAATTTGACTATTAGTGTTGGTCCCTTCCCCAGTTATTCAAGTACAGTTTCAAAACACAATGCCATTAGCAACTGAAGATTTTAATCCACTTTTGAAAGACACGAACCAAGTTTTCTGGGAAACTGTTGCTTGTTCACACAAAATCTTCCTGATCATGCTCAGATCAGATCTGTATAGCAATTTTCTGGATCAGAACAGGTTATATTTTAAGCTGCCTGTATGTGACAAAACCCACCCAACAGGGTTACTATCAGGTGCAGAAGTGTTTATTGTGGATTTAACTTCTTTCTCAGAGGTTTTGAGAAGACACCCTGGTTTTCTCAGGCATTTTATCCTCACCAAACCACCAGCTGTCATATCACCCCCTTTCATTCTCCTTGCAATGTGTTTGGGTCTGCTTTACATGCTGCAGAGCAGGAGCATGTGAAGACAGGCTCTCCATAGCTCCTTTCTTTGTGACTCCAGGATTTTCTTTCTATCTCTGCAGAGGGAAATGGAGAAAAAAAAAAAAAAAACAATTCCTTGAGGACTGCACAGTTATAAAAGCTTTGAAAGGCTGATTCCAAAAATTGATGCCGTAGGTCTCTTTCACATGTCTCTGTCTATGAACAGAACTGTAACCTCTTCTGTATGAAATTCTCAGGGAAAGAGAATAGGGTAAGATATCTGTGATATCTGGACAAAAGTAAATTATCATGAAAATTATGGAACTAAGGTGTCACTGAGCATAGCCTCCTAAGAGTTACAGAGCTAAAAAAGTAAGCTAGTGGTCAGAATAGTGTCTCAAACCCTATCATGAACATTTTTCCTTGCCACAAGTAGAGAGACATTTTTCCTTGCCACTAGTAGAGAGATAAAGGAGGTCAGTCAGGAGATAATATCAGTTAAGGAATTCATAGATCTCCTGTAGATTTCACAAATATTCATGTGAATAAGCACAATAAAACAGCCTGGCTGTTTGGGATTACAGGTCCCAGCCTTGTGTCTGCATCATCTCAACTCCATCAGGCCGCCAGCTGCCGGAGACTTTACTGCATCTTTCAGGGGCACAGATTCCTCAAATTCCTGTCATAGACTTCTTGTAGCTGTCATATGGTTTACACAGCTTGTATTATTTTTATACCAAAGGTAAAAACCAGTGGTTTTGTCTTCCCTATTTGCTGTGCCTGTAAGAAAGTTTAAGTCTTTGATAATGCTGGCTATGGAGATCTAACCCAGTGAGTGCTGACCTAAGGGAGAAAGGGACCACTAGGTAAGCTCTTAATTTAACCATCCTTGGTATCAGTCGTGCTTGTTAGTCCTGAATCTCTTCTTCAGGGCTTCTATTTTCCCCAACCCTGCTATGCTCCTTTCTCACCCAGAGCCCTCCACAAATACACTTCCCAGAAAATTGAACTGCTGCATTGTATATGGCTGCTTAGACAACAACACAAGCTTTCCTGTTCCTTAATCTTTCCAAACCTGCACTGACAAAAACAGTCAGCTGAAAGTTACACGTGTTAAATGCTCTCTCAGACTCACAGGGAGTTGGGAGAGATGCTGTCTTTACAGGTAAGCAGGAGTAATATTGGCAACCAGGCATATGAGATTGACAATAAGTGTCAAGTAATAGTGAGGACAGGAAGGAAGTTCTAGTAGAATGGTAACCCTGTGTTAGCACTGCATAAAGCAATAGTGTTTGGAGGAAAATATGAGGAAATTTGATTTATTGTGAGCTTTTATAGTTGAAGGTGATGTTCCTAACGGCTCTTTTTTTGATAGAGCAGAAGACTCTATCTCACTACCTGAGAGAGAATGGGCAGGCTATCATGAGGGGGAGTAATATTACTATGGATGAAAAAGCAGAAGGACAGAAAAGATCTATCATGGTGACACAAAACACTTGATATTTATACATACAGGGATGAGGAAGAGATACAGGCACTTTCAAGCTTGTGTTTTGCCAGCTAGTTGGGAATAGGATAAAGCCATCTTATCTGGGCTTGACAGATCTCAAGATCAAGAAGGTGGCAATGGACTGAAGTGTCTTCCAGCAGACAGTTTTGTTCTGGGTTGGTTAAAGCCTCTAAAAACATGTCTTTCTGATGTTTCTGGTTAAGGACAGCTCAGATCTAAAATTAAAACAGTCCTAGTGTTAGAGGGACAGAAACAGATCCCAGCAGACTTTGGGAGCAGCATTCCCCTCATGAGGCAGGAAAGGGAATGTTTTTGATCCCTGAAGCTGAAGTATTTTCTGCTTGATGTGGAAGGCCAGGTGGGTTAACAGAGATGCGGAGCTTAGAAAGGCTCTCTGGAGAGGGGTCTGTTATGGGGTTTACTCTCCTGTATGAAACAAAGTGAGGAAAATAGGTTTGGGGAGAAGTCTTCACCCATGGTAGTTATTCATATGTCTGCTTTCTGACACATACCTACCCAATATCAATGCTCCAGTGGTTTCTGCCTGACATCATATTTAGATAAACTATCCTGAAACAGCAGGATGATTTGTGTATAATTCCTCATTGAGTATGGACTTCGACCCATTTGAGAAATCTTATGCTCTTGATTTTCAGTTTCATCTTGCCCTGGAGGATAGTTTGAGTCTACTGTGTTTTTATGTACTTTTCTGTCTGATGTGATTTTAAGTGTTTGAAACTGATTAAATATAAAAGCTCTTTGATATCAGCTGGAGCACAGCTGAAGATTAAGCCTGCCTATCAATGCTTAGCCTGCTGCTGTCGTGTGTAAATCCTATGTAGGAATCACTGCTTTCCACAGAAATCAGTTGTAGCCTGCATGAAACATAGCAGATGCTTTGCAAAATAGATCTGACAGGAAGTGAAGATACCTTTTCCAATGAACTTTGTGATGAATATAAAATCCTGCATCTGAGCAGCTCTCCTCAGGAATCCAGCAAATAGGCATCTATAACTCACTCATCTATAAAATGCGTCCTGGAATCTTTAATGGTTGTGAGCAAGAACCTGTCAGCTTTGTGACACATGGGAAAAGATAGTACCAGTGGTGCACTCGGAAACAGTGCTGCCAGGCTGGGGTGCTGCACTGCTTGGGAGGGGGCTTATCACAACCACCCATGGCTACTCAGGAAATGCCCCGTCTCGGCACCAAGCTCAGCTGACCCCAACTTAGCCAAAACAATCTGACAGCGTTGAAGTCCTAGGTGTTATGATTGCAGGTGACAATATATTAATCTCCACAAACTAAGAAATACTTAAATCTACCAAGATCAAAGCAAACAGATAGTATTGGTCATCAGAGGGGGAATGAAATTTGGACGTAAGGTGGGAATCTACTTTTTTCTGGCAATGTTCAAATATTTTGCTGCCAAGATTCCATCAGCTGTACTTTATGTTATTTGAGTCACCATTAACATGTTGTTCTGGAACTAACTTTTAGGTGGTTTACTCACAGGAATACCAGCCCATATGCTTAAAATAAAATGCGAGAGAGAGGTACAGAGAAAGAGAAAATATCAGGGGTTTTTTGCAAGTGACAGCATGCCTGTACATGATTACAATGTGTAAAAAAATACTCCAAAGCTTTCTTCTCAATCTGTGTTTATAGGAAAAGTCCCATGCACTTGTAAAAGAGTGAAGAGTTCTGAAACCAGTACCATAAATCAGCTGTAAAACTTCATGAACTGCAACTGTGATGTAAAACTTCCTGGATTCGTGTGAGAGTCCAAGGGTCTTTGCAGCCCCTCCATTAGGTAGTTGTGCTACAGGCTAGTCACTCCTCAGTACCCATCATAACCAAACTTCTGCTCTGTTTCTTAGGGGAGCTGCATGTTGCCTTAGCAATTTCACCAGGAGGCTGATTTGTTTGAGCTTTGTTTTTTTTTTCACTAGATGCTGATGATAAAAGACACATTGACAGAGAAATGCAGATAAGCCATGGGCAGACTTACTGCTAGCCCTCCCGTTGCTGACATTCATACCCTTGTGAATCAGGATGGGCTGGAGCAATCAGCTCTTCAGAGGCATCTGCCAGAATGTCGCTTCTTCCAGATTTGAGGTTAACATGTCTTGATTTATTGCAGTCAGGAGATGGAGCCTATCAGAATTAATCACCTTCTGTTTATACCCCACCTTCATTGTTTCTTCCTGTAGCTCCTGTGATCCCTCCCAGTTAAAGGTCTGTCTCATCTTTGCCTTAGTTCAGAGACAACATCCTTCTTGTCAGCAGAGTTTGTCCCCTTTCCATCCATGGCTGCACTGCCACCCCAGTCCTAGCACTGTAGGTTTTTGCAGAGCTCTACTGCCAAGCATCCATTGAAAACTGACCTGCTACATCTTCCTAAATGCTTCCAGCAGAATCGTAGCTTAGTACAAATGTTTGCAATGCTGTCTCTTGAGTTATTTTGTTTGTGGATACATAAAAAATCATGCAAGGATTTGTACGTCATCATAGGATTTATCACATGGCACGACAAAAAGGAGAAGGACCACTATGCTGCCGCAAATGTATTTACCCTTGCAGTTACCTGTTAGCTGGAGTGAGCATTAGCTCTTTATATCTAATACCATTACTACACATCAATGAGATCTACTAGAGGCAAGAAAGCTACCTGAATTTAGGATATGGTTCTCACATCAACTACCTCTTCCTTGATTTTATTGGTCTTACTTTGTTTTCTCAGTTGCTCATTCGGTGCATCTGTACTCTGCATGTTTTTAGAACTTGAGTAACTTCTTTTGGCTACCTCTTGTGCTGCTCTGAATTTTGTAGGATCCTACTTAAACCCACAAAGGTCACTGTTCTTTCCCCATGAGCTGTGTATTCAAGTCCCATTAATATTAAATAGGATTTCAGGGAATACATTGAGGGATAGTAAGCCTCTTAAACACCTCTTTTACCATACTTATTTTATTTCTTTGGCAATTCTCACCTCTTGAAGCTATTTTTTTATTTCCCTGTCTATACAAGCATAGACCACATCTTGCCCTTTTGACAAGACTCCCTCCCTTCCTCTGTTGCGGACTCCTAGGAAGCAGATACATGGCTCTTTGCATTGGTTTCTTTCTCTCTTACATTTAAGAGACACAGTTTGCTTCCTCTCTAAACCCATTTCCATCCAGAGACCAAAACTACTTCTCTATTTTGCCTGAAGCCATACAATGTTCTAAGACTAACATAAAGTTTCATTTATTTATTAGCCTTCTCTGAGCTCTAAGAATGCAAAACATTTTTTTTTATAGTGTCTTTCACCCTTAAGAACTTCACAAGTTACAACTTCAACACTGGCCAAGAAGTGCTGTGGCTTGTGAGGCTGGGCAGCCCTGCTGGAGTAGGTGGCTTAAGGTGGGTCCAGTTTGGAAGGACTTTCACAGTAAGTTCAGTCCCGATACATAGGCAGTGAGGCTGACTTGTGGGAACCATTGTGGTGGACAGAAATGGGAGTTAATACCCAGTGTGTTGTTTCCTTCTTGAAATGATGTCCTGAGATAGCAAGTGCCATTTCTACACATTTGAAATTATAAACAGCATTCCTGTACTCAGATGAAACATTTAGTTCCAATCTCTGATTCCATAGTTTTTCCATCATCCAACAATGAACTCCTAAACGAGTTGAAAATCTGTTCTGAGCTAAAGATGTCTTTTCAGTAGTACTAATTGCTAACAAAGTATAACAGAATATCAAGATGGAGGAGGATAGAAGGTCACTTGCATGTAATTTACTTTTTTAAAAATTATCTGGGGATATATTAGCCATAATTTAAAATTAAGGTACTTTACATTTAAGATTTTGAGGATGTTGCAATTTATCATATGTGACTTCTGCTTTAATTGCCTGTAAATAGCCTCCAAATATGTCTGTATGATTTCAGTACACAGTTAGCTGGGTAGTACACTGGTCACAATTTTTAGCTTTGGGTGAAGATTTCAAGGTGCCTCTAGCTTAGTCATTACCATTTTTTGCAATGATTGTTAGTTAATATTGCCTATCTCAAGTGCCTGTGATATGAATCTGTAATTGCATAGGGCCAATTAACCTTTATTTCCCAGATGAGAGAGGTAGTTGATATTGTAATGAAGGAGTGCTTAAAGAAAGTATCATTCCATCTGGAAAATTTACAGTGGGAGAAGGTGAGAGAGAACAAGGACCCTATCATGCAAGGTAGCTCTTAAAAGGTGAACATAATAAAGGGGCTGTGTGGGCTACACACAGAGACTCCAGTCTCTTAATAGTTCCTGTATGAAGGGGAATTACCACATTACTGCTTGCTTTCGGCTCTTTCGCCCCACTCCTGCTAACAGTAGCCGTGTGATCACCACAAAGCGAGAGCTTTGGTTTGTGTCTGCTTTGAAACCGCCACAGCTGTTTGCTGCAGGGCTGCCCCTGGCTGGTTGCTCTGCCTGAGGCAGTTCCTCCACAGCAAACAGGGCACAGCAGCACCCATGCAATTCAGCAGTTCACACACACAGTGTGGAAACCAACAGAAAACTGATGGTGGAAGCAGTTTTCTAAGCCATCATCACATGCCTGTATGCTGGGCAGTCCCTGGCCTCTGCTATTCCTCCTGAAGTCAAAATTACCCTAGTCATCAATGTTTCAGTCTTCTTCCTTGGGCTTTACTTTCTTCACCATTGTTTTCTCCTGCTGCTGAGCGGGGCTGTGTAGACAGTGATCTGGGAATATCTCAGAATGAAACATGTTCCCCTGGCTCTTCTCAGCAAGGCAGCATCACAGGTAACAGCTCCTGCACTGGGCAAGCTGCCTGAAGCAGGGTTGCAGGAAGGGACCACTCCTTTGCAGCCCAGTGTCAAGAATCAGGATTATGTGAGAACCTTTTTAAACAGAGAAAAGAAAGAGATATAAATCCTTGCCCTGTAGACCTCAGAAGAATTTGAAAATGTGAATACCAAAGGCTCAGGCCATAATTGAACTTGAAAACAAATTGATTTTGTGCACTTTGAAGATTCACATCCAGTCTCATGACTTTTTCATGAGGACCTGCCAGATTCATGCTTTTTGAGCCCTTTTCATTGGTGGAATGTGTGATTTACCTTCTAGTTCATTCTCACTGCTGCAGATACCTCAAACACATTTAGTAAGGCAGGCAGGCTCCTCTTGCACATCAAGAGGCAGAGAGATTGGGTTTGTCTGAAAGTTATGCAGAGCCATGTCACGGCTGACCTGCTGGCTGGCGTGAGGAGCTCAGCATGAGGAAAGGCTCCCCCCGTAGTCCAGCAGGCACAGGGCCTCTCACAACCTCACTAAGGGGAGAGCACGTGGACCATTTCTTCTGTGCATCTGCACAGGCAGAAACACTCCCAGGGGAGCAGCACTAGCGGAAAGGAAACAAGATGACTCCTTCTCATTTATCAGGCTGGAATATGGGGTGATTATCTACAGAATCCAGGAGAGAATTTAGTCAGTGCACTATTAAATAAAATGGTGTAACTGTCAAAAATAGCATGGAGCATTTCTGTGCTGCCTGCTGTGCTTCATAAGCATGCAGAGGTTCACTAACACACCGCCAGTATATACCAGTGGCACTGAAAGTACAGCATACAGAGGGAAGACATGAGTAAATTAAGGTTTTTCTGTGTTAACAGATCACCAGCTGAGAGGCAGAAAGGGAGAGGGGCACCTTCAGGCAATGCCCCTGACTACAGCAACAATAGGAGTTGCTTAGCAGCTGCTACTGCATCAGGCTGGGCATCCATTAGTGCTCTAGCTGAGATCAGGAGCATGCTTTTCAAGTGAATTGTCTGATTACACCCTATTACCATGTTCAGGTTGGCAGCTTGGGTGCAAGATGCCTGATGTTTCCCTGCTAGAACAAAACAGGTTGATGTGGTTGCAAATGAATCCCCTGAAGCCTGTGCAGCATTGGAGCTGAGTCAAGAGCACCCCTAGTTTGCTTGCCAAGAGACCATGTCCTCTGTGCACCCCTCGGTAAGCCTCAAACAGGACAGTGTATATTTATGCAAGGGGAAAATGACAAGGCAGGGATCATGGCAAGGAGAAAATATTAAATGGGTTGGAGGTCCCAGGAACTGAGAAAGTTCCTGATGGCTCCATGTGCTGTAGTATCCTTAACACAGTGAAACCATTATGTTATTTTTAGGTCCAGTTTTCACATGTGAGGTGCTAACACAGGCTTCTTTTTGTTTTTAAAGGTGTGACTCTTCTTCCGCAAGCTGTTCTAAATATGTGCCTCCATGTTTAATGTGCCAAAATAAATGTTCTGCTACATTCTGACTCTGGTTTGGATTTTGCTTCTGAGTTTTAAGTAACGTGCCAGTAATGTGTACAATGACAAATTTGATATCAGTGTTCAACACCATCGGATACATGATACTTCATGGCTATGCTGCTTGGGTTATATTTCTTCTTTCCTTCATTAAGTTATTGGCTCATTCATTACTAAGAAAATATGGGGAAAGGAAAATCTCGGAAAGAAAAATTCATTTAATTCCCTGATATGAACCCAAAGCTGTGGCCAAACTAAGGTTTGGTTTTTTGTTCTTTTTGTTTTGTTTTGTTTTTAGGGAAAAGCTGATATTCTGGTTATGTTTCCAAAAAAGCCTCACTTTTTTTCTTTCTAACAAGACTTCTGATCATGCTGGTAAAAGTCAAGCAAGTGTTACTGACTTTATTTGAAGCCTCAGCTGCCCAGGTAGCCACCAAATATAGTTGAGCTCTTACAAGAGCAGCTTGTGGGATTCTAGTATTGTTTAATTTGAATACAGATCCTAGTCTAGGGTTTCATACCACAACTAGACTTAACGTAAGTGAGATTCTGATCTGGAGCCAAGCTCCACATCTGACCCAGCTCCAAATATGTCAGAATCCCAAAATACATTTTAAGTAGACCACTTGACAGAGTCTCAGAACATCATAAAAAGTTATATGATAAATATATCCAAATAGGAATGCTTTCACAAATAAAAAAGTTTTGTGCCATTGAGTCCTGCCGTGCTGTGGAGGATGCAGGGTCAAGTCCTTGTTCATTTGTTCAGAATAGGTTTGCATTGTGCTTATGGACTTGGAGTTCTCCGAAGACACCAATGAGGCACGCGTCAATTGCAGAGATGAGATAAAGAGACAAACTTCTCAAATGCTATAACCAGACAGCCCAGCACATAATGCTGTGGCTGCTGCACACAAGGGGTCCACGCTGAGCACTGATGATCCTCAGGCCAACTGCAAGGCACCCATTTGTCTGAGAGATGCGACCCCATGAGCTCCAGAGCCTGGCTGTTAGGTGCTCTCTGCATGTGGTTACCAGGCAACATTGCAGCTTCAGATCCACGTTGTCCTCACTGCCACTGGATGGATGCATCAGTCACAGCTGCTGCTATCTGGAGGGAGACAATATGATTTTGAGGGAGGGTGCGAGGAAGGTGGCCATAACCAAAGGAGATTTATATACCCTCTTCTCTCCAGATTGCTGCAGATCAGATGGCTGGTACTTAGGGATAGTCTTCAAGTAAAAGTCAAGGAACTGAATTTGTTCATTTCACAGCAAATGAGATTACCATGAAAAGGAAAGATCCCAGATGCTTGTTCCCCTCCTAAAAGAGCAAATGCTCTTGCATGATTTTTCAGACTAGGTAATTGTAGCACCTGCCTTTGCTGAGTTGTGTAATGATGCAGCTCACCCTCACAGTGGCCTTCAAAGGAAAAAGAAAAAAAGAGGAAATAGCTTGTATGCAGAAATACCTATAACACATCTTGCAAGAAAAGGCTCAGAAGGGAATTTGCCTGCTGGCTATGTGAGAGGGTGGGGGGCTGGGACTTCACCCTGGATTCTCACACCATTCCTCTTTTACAGCCGAAGAAGGTGACTGGTTTCTGCTTTTTCTTAGCTATTTTTCCTATGACTGTATTTGTAGCCTGAATAGTTAGGATAGGAATTTGGTGCAGCACTTCGTCCTGTTCACTACCATAGTACCACGAACAATTCACAAGAGAAGGAAGAGAGACTGCCCAGGTGAAAGCTGGTGGAAGTGGAGTGTGTGGAGCCCTCACTATGCTAAATCTGCCAGGGTAGCCAGTACATATGCCCAGCCTGTTGACACCTACTTTATGCTTCTACAGAAATGCCTAGTCCTGGCCAGCAGTGCCAACTACTCCCCTTGAGCTACAAAGAAGCATTTACGAAGATCATGAGAGATGTGACAGGAGGGAGAGAAAAGGAATGGGGAGGGTATACTCTCCTCTCTAACACACCCATGCAGAGCGAAGGGTAATTTATCCCTTTGCTTTGTATCGGTGCCCTTAGCTGCACTGAAGCCAAAAGAAGCCCAGACTTTACTTTACTTGTTGGCTTTCTGACTTTTGTTATATACCTTTTCCTCATAAAACAGGCACACAAAGGGTGAAAGCACGTAGAAGTACTCAGTTAATGGAGTCACCTTGCTCACAGGCTGCATGATCTTTAGAAGGACCCTTTTAAAAATGTTTCCTGCAAAACCTGGTGTAATTTATTGCTGTTAAAATCTGTGTTTAAGCAAGCAAGGGAATGTGATGAGCTGTATCTAGTTTCCACCTAATTTAAAAACTGGACAATTTTTCTGTTCACAAAAAGAGACCTGAATTCAGCAAGCCTTGCTCTTTGGTTATGAGATCTACTCACTGCCAAAAGCACTCAGCATCTCTCAGGGTAAGGACCTTGGGACCACATTCAGGGGTAACTCAGAGTGGCTGAGACTGTGTCCAAAGGAGGCCTCACCTGATGAGCAGGAGTGGCAGCCGTGCCTGTGTTGCAATGCGTCTGTGTGACAGGGTGCAGGACACAGCACATTCTTCTCTCTGCCACAGGCATTCCCACAGAGGCAGGGAGGCTAAAAGGCTGCCAGCTGCTCGGCCCTTTGCTGTTGGAAGAATGCAACTGAATGTGAAAACTTGTCACCAGACTGAAGCCACAACACACCTGTCCCTCCTGTCAGTCTCCTGCAGCAAAGTCTCACTGGGACTTAAAAACTCAAGCCATAAAAGTGGGATTTAACTAGCCTTATTCTAGAATGCAATATATAACATCAATGCTCCATGTGTCCCATGATGGGAATGTCCACTTAAACCATGCTATGTAAACAAGACAACAGCTGTGAAATGGCATGAGCTGTCCCACAGTAATTCAGAGACAAGTTAGCAAAACTTAAGAACATTCCTTTTTGTTAAATACTTATGCCCACAGAAATGGGAAGAATATGTGATGGAGATCAGTGTCATCTTTTTTATTAAGTGGCAGAGCTGTGAGAAACCTGTTAGAAGGAGGAAAATGACTCCTCCAGAAGTGAGAACAAGGGAAACTAATTCCCTTTTTCATGTTGTTAACAGTCTTGCATCTAGCCTGGAAAGATAACACATCGGGAAGCTTCTAGCTCTCACCTTTTATAGGTCAGCAGTGTGGGAGCCCTGGAGGAAAGTACTCTGGTAAATGTAGGGAAACAGCTGGCTGCAGCTGAATCAGTTGTTTCCTCCCTGGAGATAAATGTTTGTCTGTCTTTTTTTTACCTGTTTTCATAAAATCTAAATTAGACTTCCATAATGCAGAGAAATTTCCTGATGTATCTAGTGAAAGCACGTATAACAAATGCAACAACAAGCGCTGCTTGAAGCATTGCTGTTTCTATTTGTTGGCTGAAATGAGAGGAAAAGGATTGTGGTTTTCTGTTTGTTCCTTCAGTAGGATTTTTTTCCACATAAAAATAAATATATTAATCTCTGGTTAAACAAAATGCTTTATTTAACTGTAAATCAAATATCTTGGCTGTTCCCTCACCCCCAATTTCCTTTATTAAGCTTGGATAAATTGAGACTAAGCATCTCCAAATCGCAGGTCAAGATGCTTGACCACTCTTAAAAAAGCGGCCCAGTGGTTTGATTAATTCAAATCTAACCTGAAAATAATTAGTTCCAGCCAGCCTTCATAATTGATTAATAAAACTTCTAGCATTACAATTTTCTTCTGTTTTAGTTACAATATATATACTGACTTTTGTAACAGACACTGAGATTTAATATCCTCCTGGGCAAATATTGACCAAGACAAGAGGTCAATATTAACCTGTCAAATCAATAAATCTAAACATTCACATTGGCAGTAGTTAATCTACTTACACTTATTAAAAAAGAAAAAAAAAAGGCAGGATTATCAAGGAACTCAAAATTGCTGAAGCTCAGAAACATAATTATTTATCAGATCATTTACAAATCTAGTAACAAGTGTTTACTTGGAACATGGAAATTAAAAGTTAAGACCATCATAAATCTTACCTACTTTGACCTAACCAGAAACTAGGAATCATCATCACACACACATTATTCACTTGGATATTTAAAAGCCATGTTTGACTAAGCAGCTTGTAATTTTAGTGCCTGAGTGCAGGCCTACAGGGTCAAAAATGAGAATTAGGTGAACTCTCTTCAAAATACCTGCTCTGCTAAACACCCTGGCTAAACTCACATGCATTGAGACACTGGGAGCTCTGAGAGGGAAAAAAATCTCTTGGGGAAGAGAGATTTTTATTAGAGCATTTTCTTCAAAGGTCTGGATAGGAAGCCAAAATCTGCATTTGTGAAGGTTTTCAGCAAGGAAATCAGCACAAGGTGTCCATCCTAAAGAACTTTCCATCTGTGCTTGTGGAGCAGAAAGATTTCCTAGCAATGGTTCCAACTTCCCCTAAAATCCATTATTTATGATGGCCTTGTGATAAAAAGTTAGCATCCTGCCTGAGCTACAGGGAAGTGGGCATACATTTCATTAAGCTTTCATATAGGATTTTGGAAAGAATTTCCCACTTACTGCATTAATAACCCTGTGTTTGAAAGGGGTACAGTGCAGAAGCTTAGAGCAAATGATCTTTATCATCTGCAAAACACATTCTTGAGTACAACATTTAAAGTCTCTGGTTCTGTTTATTTCTAGAATTCAAACAACATCCTGGAGATGGGTTATCTGTGAGCTGTCAATGCAAATTGCCATGCAAATGAGTACACCCAGGATCCTTATTAACAGAAAGGCAACAAAGACTCTTCAGGAAAAGAGAGAAGTAACAAGCAAGGAGAAAAGGTTCACATGGGTCAGATGTGAGGTTAGCAAAGGGAATTCAAGGCCTGGAGCTGAACCATCAACAACCTCTCTCCATTCTCACAATGGGGCATTGTTCAAGCACCTCAGTGATGTCCTCTACTAATAATGATGTATTCTCTTTGAGTAGCCTGCCCTAGAAAACATATGGATTAGGCATCAAGTCCCACATACTTTAGCAAGGGAGAATCAAAGTGTAGAGAAGCTAGGCTTGCTCTTGCATTCCTTCACTGTTGAGGGCAAAAGCATGACACAAAGCATACAGGAAAATATTCTTAATAAGGTGTGTAATCCAGTCATGAAAAGGGGAGGGAATATATGATTGTAACACTACCAGTTTTATCCTAGCTTTCAACATTGGGATCATGGTTGTATTCTCTGCCCTTCATATTAATGCAGTTGAAGTGGAAGAGGTTTGCAGAGCACCATTTATTTCAGTTGTCAGCTGTAATCACGATCACAGTCACTTGTACTGAGGTTGTGCCCCAAGTAACAGGGATAGGGATCCCCCATTCTTCTAGTCCTTGATGAAATATAAAAGGCATCAATGCTGTCCTGAGCAGCTTACCATCCAACCAACAGGCAACAAGCCTGAGCAACATAAAAGCAAGCAGTGTGGCAGAGCAGGTGCTAAAGAGAAGTTTATAGCATTGCTGGGCTGCAGTGGATAGCTTTATACCAAGCTAAAGATGTCTGAACAATTTAAAAGTGTTGAGCTTATTGTAAAACAACTAATTAAATGCTAACAGCTCTGCTCAGGCATGGTTCCACATGATCCCTGGGCATGCTGCTCTCTGAATAGGAGTGAGCTCATGCTTAAGTTGCATTAAGACTTTGCTTTTCTCACACAACCCTAATCCAAGTCAGCTCCAAAGAGCTGCAGAGGAGGCAGAGGAAGATAAAGTTGGCTGTGGAGAATGGAGTAGAGAATGCCCATAGAGGAAATACCAGCTGCAGTTGGAAATATGGCAGTGTTGAGGTGTCAGCCTATAGCATCCATATTTTCCAGCAGCAAAACCTAGTGCTGAGGGTGTAGAGGCCATTGGTACCACATGTGAGAGCCACTGCAAGAACTAAAGGTTTGCCCAGTGGGCAGTATGTAACAAATTACTCTCAGTGGCAAAAAGAAAGATACATCCGTGAGCATATTCAGAAATTTGGAAAAGCAGCATTAGGAGCCACAGAAGCTAAGTAGGTGGATAAATGGTGGGTTTGCCTACAGGGGAAATTTAGCAATGACTAAGCCAAGGTGTGAATTTATACACCCTAACTACTCTGCACTAGCTTCCTATGTGGATAGCCTTAATCTGTACTAAGAATGCTTTTGTAAGCATAATGACACATTTACTACAGGAGTTAATGTAGAGCAGCTAATATACTGCAAATTCACACCCTGCAAGCACCATCCTGCCTGCTCCTGCTGCTTACACAGGAGCACTTGTTCAAGAAGGGGCACTTCAAGCCAAACACAGTAAGGGAAAGCATTTCCAAATGCTGGTGCCGTACTTAGACTAGGCTGCCTATGTAACCTTATGTACAAAGACTGTTAAAAAGTATTGAACAGGGGTGCTTGTGAAACAAATAGGTCTGGATTTTTTAATAAGATTGGGAGGGTATCCTCAAGGAAAAACTTTTTTTTCTTTGAGATCTCCCAGAACTCTTTTATGTTATTAAATAACTCTTTGTATATATGCATTCTGATACGTTTTATGTGTCCTATAAATATGATTCCCTTTCACCAGATACAAGTGGTATTTACCTCTTTGTTGGAAATGGTGAAACTGAAATACAAGTCAAATGATGTACCTGAGATCACATCTGGAAAGGAACTCATAATCTGATACTAAGTCCTGCTCTTAGTGAGTCTAGCTGTCATAAACTACAACTTTTTGTCTCTGTGAAGGGCAGAAATGCCTGAGACTTTGGTCTGGCTATGAATTTGGATCCAGATTTTGTAGCTAAGGCTTTGCAGCATATGATGAACCTAGTAAAAACCACATTTGCTGGAATGCATCAAAAATTACACTTTAAAGAAAGAGGCTTTTAACAAATCCCAGTCACTTCTGAAAAAATGTTTGCTTTAATCCTGCTGACATTGCTGAGACCTTTAATCCTGGAATTGTCTCGCTTACTTGAGTGCATATGCGGGGAGAACAATCTGGTTCTATAGAAACAAATATACTCTTTTTATAAGTGATAGGTTAAGCATGCAAAGTCTGTCATTACCATAATGACAGGAGTGATGCTCTATGAAGAATAGTAATGCATCCATACTCATTCCATTGCAGAGATCTGCTGATGTGAATAACACAGAAACGTTTTTTGACAATTCCTGTTTTGCAAAATAGTAAGTCAGATTGCCACATCACACTGTTACGTGATCTGGTAATGAAACACCATATTGCACTAGTGCATGGAAACAGAACTAAGGATACGGAGAGTACATTAGCCTTCAATTATCTAGCCTTGGATGGCCTAAATCTCAGCCTTCTGGATGCCTGCATGCCTTGCATAAATGCAAAAAAGTAGCATTCAGCACTGGCAATCAGCACTGGCTGCAGGAATGTGACTGCATCTTCTGTGAAAACAGGCAAAAAAGTGGGCTGCTATACATGGAAATATTGGGTTATTATAAAAAGACACCCCTCCTGATCTTGACTCTTAATAATTTACAAATAAACAATCTTCCATAAACACTCAGCGATGTTCTGTTACACTGCAGTTATATATAGAAGCTGCAGTGTGCTCTTTGCAAGGATGAAGCTGTTTTATAAGTGGATGCTCCAATAGGAAACATCTGTCCCTTATTTATGGCACGGTTTAAACCACTGAAGTGCTGATTTTTTGCTCTTTCCACTCTCTCCCAGTGGCCTATTTTACAGTTTGCCAACTATTTACAGTCTACCCCAAATGTTCTCTTACTCCCAGGCCTGAAATTAGCCATGCTACTCCTCAATATGTTGGCTTTTCTGATGCTTAGCATCTAAAGGGATGTCTGCCGATTCCCTTCCAGCTCAGAGAAGATGGGTACAGAGTGGGTAAATTCCTCAGAAATCTAAGGCAGCCAGTTCACTCAGGCAAGGAATTGTTCTGCGTGACCATATCCCATCTGCAATGCTATCGTTATATGGTTGAATTGCAGTTTCCATTATAAGCCTCATTTTCCGGGTTTGTAGCTCATCTGTAACTGGCCATTAAGGTTGTCAGCCCAGCGATGAATATTATTCTTAGACTTTGTTAGAAAATTGGCCTAGCTTGCCTTTTTTCTTTTTTTTTTTTTTTTTTTAAGAGCTGAAATCTAAAAATAGTTTTTAGATGTAGGCTGTGAAAATCTCGACAGACCACAATGCCCTCACCAAAATATCATGGGTACTTTAACGCACACTCTTAGCCAGCAAAGCAACACAGAACGAAACTTTGAACTTGAATTAAGGTTAATTGAATATCTTTCTGTATCTTGTGTGCCATGCTGCTCCATTCCTGGCCTTCCAACTCTGATTAGACACTGTCTATATTTAGCTTTCCCACACTAACCCCATTCAGTCTGTATGTTGGACTTGATCTCACTTATTCTGCATTTAGTTTAGTTTTGCGCAATTTCAAAGGCAGAAAAAGCTGCTGCTAAAGCTCTCCACACCTCCAAGGATTATAAAATAAATTCCACACTGAGACAGTAGTTCGGAGAATTACGATTATATAGAGTTGTGAGTTTCATCCTTCCTCTGCTATCCAACCATAGGCTCACTCTCATGGGAATGATTTCAAGGAGGAGGCACTTTCTGTCCTAGACACTGAGGCTGAAAGGAAGAAATGTACTTATTCTGTTATGGAGGAAAGTCTTCAACTTCCAGGATCCCTAAAGCATTGCAAAACCTGGGTACAAGAAATGCAAGCCATATTTTTGGACATCTTTTGTTTCTGCTCTGGCTCTAGGGTCCTCTCTTTTTCCTGCAGCTCTCAGATAATGAGGTAATGAGATAATGAATCAGAGTGGTTTCTCAAAATGCTTAATCCATTGGTATTTGTAGTATAGAAGGGCCAACTCATTCCCTCCAGAGCTTGCCTGAGCTTCTCTGCAGCCATAGAATTTCTCTCTCAGATAACATGGTTGTGGCAAGCTGTCTACTATGCTGTTGAAAATACTTGCATCCTTCCCTTGATCTAATTCTGTGTCATGGTCTGACTGGTGGATTACAAGCCCTTCGGAGCTAGGACCTGCTTTTGGTTTCCTTGCAAAATGCTGTGAACACTCATGATGAAGACAGGCAAATGGCAAGCAATGTCATAAATTCATAGACAACTACCTTTGGAAATGAAAATTCATGTGGAATTCCACTGTAGGATTGTGACCTGCTAAACTATAGTTCAAAACTCACGAAGATAACAGGAAACCTAGTGAAAATGTAAGACTACTATAATACTCCAAAACATAACTATTAGAAATTCATGCAATTATTACTGCTCCTTTTTGTACTAGTTTAAGATTTCCCAGTTTAGTAATATGGTACACAATTCCCAGCATGCAGAGAAATGCCATCCAAAAGGTTTACTGCTGCTAAGATCCTCCATGTCTCTGTTAAAAGTTGCTGCCCCAATGGCAGAGATGGCATAGCAGGCAACGAGTCAGCCATATTGATGCCACAGTGCACAGCCCAATTTATCAACTTAAAGCACCACTGGTTTTAGTTTACATTAAAGTACTGAGCAGTGTGCTGCTGCGAGGAGCTGGCACATCTCCTGCTCCATCACTTCTGCTACAGGAGCAGTAACCTTAAAAAGGGCAGAACAGCCAGCTGGGGCAGCCAGGATGTAGATGCCACTGCCAATTCTGACAGGGATCACAAACCAGAGCCCTCAATTTCACCTACGTTATTCATTCATGCTGTATTAATTCATTCCTATCAGCTTTTACTGCTTTGGCTAGCATACATGGATATCATTTGGCCTATTGCTTAGCCAAGTTTGCTTCAGACCGCAACTGGAGAGAACTCAGAGAAAAACAAATCAGTGAGTTTGTCACTAACTTGTCTGGCAATGACATAGCCAGGAACTGGACACAATTACTCCAGGATCCTGCAGACTGAAGTACTGCTGTCTCCCTGCCTCACATGCATAAGTAAATCACATTTCCTTAAGTAAACTCAAATGCATGATAGAAAACTGAAGCTTTCCCCCAAGTCTCCTTTTTTCTTGTTCAGTTTCTGAACTGTTAAGTTTTATTTCTTTTCAAAATGCCACTGCTAATGTAAAGGAAATTAAATATCAACATTTCTTTCAGCACTTCTTAATCATATGCTTTGTGGCTAGAACTTATGCTAGTAGTAAATTCACATTAAACCTTGTGAAGATTACAGTGCAGCCCTGGGATTTCAAAAAAGTTTATGGAAATAACCAGTCATTGTCTCGCTGTTGTGTTACAGCTACATAAAGTATTAGGAAACAGAATATTAATACCGATTAATGTGTTTCTCTGATTTAATGCAAGAATGAGCTAACAAATTGAAACCTAAATTAAATTTGATAGGAATTAAGTTTATTCCATCCAAATTCATATCTAAAGATGGCAAGTCATCTCTTGGAAAGAAATTAAGCAAAACACAGTAACCTCTAAACTTATCTCTTTTCCAGCTTCACAAAAAATATTGTAGACCTGCCCTGAGTGAGCCCAGCTCCATGAATATAAGAAATAGGCAACTCACTTTCAATGTATTTTGTTCTCCTTAAATTTAAAACTGTGCAGACAATAACCCTTCTTTAAGGGGAACTGGGGTCCTAGATGGAATATGAACATAAATGCCTCAAAGAGAGCAACTGCTTGTACCAGAAAATGAAGCAATAACCTAGTAATAATGAGCTGTTGAACCCAACAGTGGCCAGTACTATGAATATTCTTCTCTAGACACATTTCAATCAGATCCTTTTCGTATTTTCAGTCTTTGTTTAAGGTTTTCCAGTAAGCTGTAGCTGTGAATTCAAAATACTTCTTCAGCCCGACATGACTGCTGCCTTGACATGAGTTTGTGTCTTGATAGTTCACCTTGTGGTTTGTACTGCTCTTCGTTAAGGGACAAAACAGCTTCCTTTTATTCTCCCATAATCTCTGGAATGATGAGCTTCTCTCAAACACCAGCTGACAATTTAATAAACCAAGAGACCATCACCAATTTACCAAGCCAACAAAAAAGGTCACCCTTCAGAATACCTTCCCTTCCTTGTCTCATGGGCATATGCACCTGAATCACATTAAAATATGTTCTACACTGGGATGTGCACTCTCACAAAAATTGTTGTCTGTTTTCTGCATGTGTAGCTGTAAGAGTAGTAGGAATGTGGAACACACATCGTAATATCTGAACTGAAATAAACAGTGAAAAAAAAGGTTTGCTACTCGTAACTGAGGTGTAAATCAGTAGAAAAACAAAGATGCAAATAGTGAAGTAAAATCAGATTTGGCATTTGTGGATGCAAAAGACACCAAAATGAATTCTTAATCAGAAACTAGAAGAAATGTAAAAAGCAACTAAAAAAGTAGTGGTACATGGGTCTGGAAGGCTGATTTATTTAAAGACGGTATCTTACTTGATCTTCCTGTTAAACTCACCTATCTATACAGTACAAAGCTAATATTTTTCATATGCATTACTGTAAAAAAATTTAGTGCAAATAACACTACTTTCCCACACACATCTATTTTTTAAGCATTTTGTACCTGAGGTGCAATTTCTATCAGTATTGAAATTAATTACTCACTACACATTAGTGATTTTTTTTTTTCCTGGCTTTGAACCGTTATGTCAGTACTAGAGTCTCATGGAGTATAATGTATGAATATGCAACATGCTGGTGATAAACTCCAATATCATGGGGCTTATTATAGGTTTCTTTGTATACTTGTTTATTCTCATTAGTTATGACTTCAGTTTCAGCACCAAAAGCCAGCCATATGACTCTCAACCTTTCCATCACGGGATCCCTTTAAGACTTCTCATCCAGCAATAAAGGAAAGACCACATAATCCTCCCCAACACTTAATTCTAATGCCTCTGCATGATACTCATCAAAAGACAAATAGTCCACCACTGTTTTCAACCTAATGGAAGGCAGAGTTACATTTGTATTTCAGGATTTAATCTACAAAACCTAGCACCATTTAACAAAATGGTAAAACTCTTCATGGCCCCTGGGAAACCACTATTGGTACATTCCCAACACTGACCCACATGAAGAGTCCCAAAACAGAGGAGCTCAAGGCCAGCTGGTTAGTTTTACTGAGGTTTGGTTCCTGGAAAAGAAGTACACATCACCTCCACAGATGGGGGCTGAGGCAGCAAACTGCAGCTGCCCCCTGGGAGACCTGTACGGTCTGGCAACGGTTACAGATTTCTCACATGTCACTCAGTGGAGTCTGGGCAGACTGTGCTCAAAATCCTCACCCACGCCAGAATGCCCCATTGGAGTGCTTCTACTCTAAAGCATCAGAAATATTTATGCTAAAGGCCACCCCGTGTATTTGATAGGTGAATTCAACACTCCACTGTCTTTCATAAAAGAAGGTGAGCAGCTTTCAGCTGTAAAACAGAAGTCTAAATATCCTCTAAAAGCCTATTTTTCTTTCCACTGCAACTGAGAGACACTGCTTTTCCACTTCTTTGTGCAGGGATAAAATAAATATTCATTATGCATAGCTTTGTCTAACGGAGCTTTGCCTATTTTGCAGGATTGAGAATCCAAGAAGTAGGGCTCAAAGATGGTATAAGATCTTTACTTTCAAGAAAATGGTATATACAAGCTGTGTGCTATCTGTAACACCTTCTTTTTTCATTTGCAGCTGAATCCTTGCTCATGAGAAAATTTAGAGGGGACTTTGCTACCATATTTGTGGTGAAGCCACAATAAATCCAACAGGATATTCCACTCTAGGGAGAGATCTGGGGGGGATGGTATAAATTGCTAGCAAAAGCACAAAAGCAGAACTATTTCAGGGTGGTCTACTTAGAACTGATTTTTCTGCTTGTTGACTATACTGTTGACTGTTGGCCAAGATTTTTTTCAGAAGTACCTAAAGTTAGCTCAAAAGGTCATATTTGGGAACGCGATAAATGGCCGAAATTGCACACATTCTGTGCTCCAGCAGCACAACCACTGATTTAATTATGAAGGAAGCATGCTGCTTATTTATCTTCCTAAACATTCTGGAAATCTTGACCTTTGATTTTCAACCAACTGCAATGCAGGCTCTGTCTAATCAACAGTTCTTCATCTATTCCACCAAGAAAAGAAGTAAAATTCTGTACATATGAGACTGTAAAAAGCATAAAAATGAAGAGCAAGATGAAGCTAGTTTCCCCAGAATGGTCAATCCAAGAGCAAGCTGCCAACATTACCACTTTATAGATGCCAGCCTCCTGATACAAGAAAGCCTCTTTCAACCATTTCTAAAAAAACCTAGAATGAAGGATGTTAAATTTTACTCTGGAGTATCATGTTATTGAGGGATTTTGCCAGAAAGCAAGTGCATAGAATTAGATAGTGAAGGAAAGACCAAGAGATCCCATAAGTGGTGGGATCACAGTAGAGTAGCACTGAAAAAGCTGGCAGAGACCCAGCAAGCTGTTTATGGTAATAAAGGAAAGAATTACTATAAAACCTCATCCTCATTCCGTGAGAGCAATTGGTAGCTGTTAACTACATGTAGGCTATAAAAAGAGAATGAGAACTGGTCACCTTCAGCCAGAAGAAGATTGAATAATATGCATTAGGTCTTCTACATATGAAGAATCAGAAACCTATACAAATAAACTATTTCTACAATAAGGCACAGTGCCAGCAGCAACAGTCTGAACTACTAGTCTGCTCTGACAGCAATAAGAAATGACAGCTACTCAGAAGACATCACCTTAAAATAATAACTGCAAAAATCACCCCAAATCTGCATACGGAGCTCAAAATGTCGGGCTTTTTTAGGAACAGAAATACTTTGTCCATAGATAGATTAGTTTCTGGGTTTGGCTTTTGAGTACTTGAAGGAATCTGGCAGTGATTTAAGAGGAGTGGATCACCCAAAGTCCATGCACGGCTTGGCTGTGTTAGCAGAGCTTACTGCTCTTATCTCATCTTGCTTGATTTTAAGAAGACTAATTGGCAACACAGCAGGGTACACACAGAAAACCAAAAAGTCCAATTCCATGGTTCTCCTGTTTGCATAAGCCTGCAGTAACTCACTTGGGTGAGTGGTCAGTAGAAAACTGATAGGAGACAAGGATCTGGCCCCCATCTGGAAAGTCTCAAGGTAATTAAAGGACAGAGAAGCAGAACTTCCATTAATGTTAAAAGCATTTGTAAGACTACATTCCCCTTTTTCCTGTGAAAATATGTTCAGATACATCTGCGTATTAAAAATAAAGACGAAAACTCCCTATAAATTCATATACACTGCGCTGAACTTTTTGGTGGGGTGCAGTCAAAGTAAACAGTGGAGAACGGGAAAGCATGGAAGAATGGATTTGACCAGAGCCTCAAGTTAACTGCTCTAATTCCTTCCTTCCTTTTACATTTCATTCTATTCCTTCAATCAGTCTGTGTATTTTTCTTTGCAAATTAATCACTAGGGAAAGATGCACTTTTTAGAAAGGTTGAAGTGGCACTGACATTCTCCTACCAGACAAAGGAAAAGTGTCCAGGCTCAGTTCCAAGAAGCTCCTGATTGCTCTGATGAGCACTGAAAACACCATCATCTACACATTAAAGGGGTTTCCATTTACTCAGTGCTAGCTTTGAAATTAATTTAATACAAAAAGCTTTATATAACGGTGGGCCTGCCTGCAAGAAGGGCAGCATTAGCCTCAACCGCTATCTTTAGTTTTTCTCACCCTGTGTGACTGTTGGTTAATCAAGATTCTTGTCCATCTGAGTATGTCTCCCATTTTGATTACTCCTAGGAGCACTGTTAATCTTCCCTCCAAAATAGGGCACACATTTAAGATTAACTTTCGCAAGAATTCACAGTGAAACTCTCACAAGCAGCAAAGGGACTTTTCAGGTTTGACACTTGGAGATCAAATATCATATGATTTGCTTGATGAGACTGTTCTGAATGTTGTCCTGTCATTTATGGATCAAGTCTAAACAGTTCATCATAGCTTCTCACATGCAAAGCCCCTGCCACTTCCTCCTTTAAATCCCTCTTTACATGTATTTCCTTTGAAAGGCTTCCAATGTTCCTCTGCTCACCAATAACATCTGCACCCACTTTATGGTAAAGTAATATCAGTGACTTCTGCCTAAAGTAGACTTTGTGCTGCCTGTAGCAGGGCCTAGTCTTCCATCTGTTTGCAAAGTGTACATGTTATCTTAAAACCATCTCCTTCCTTCCCCCCAAAAAGCAACAAGAAACTGATATAATCTGGGATCAAATTTTCATGGCAGACCATCTGGCTGGGTCCTGCCAGTGGAACAACTGAGGAAAACAGCACAATCTTCTAACCAGCTTCTTAAAGAAAGAAAAAAAGGACATATTTCTATTGTATATAGGAATGTTTGGAAGACTCACAAGTATACTAGGAATACTTGAATATTCTATAGAATAGAAATAGCAAAAAATTAAACTATCGCTAATTATGCTCCCCATCTACAAGACATCATTTCCTGGAAACTTAGGGCTTATCAACATAGGCTTTCTGATCAAGAACAAGTTTTACAGCTTACACAATAAAGTTTAAACAGTTACTTTAACCTTTCAGTGCATATTCGTATATTGATCTCCCTGTCTTGTCCCTTGCAAAGCCCCACAGAATTAGTTTATTGGCAAGGCTGACCTGGAATTGTGACATAATACCTGATTAAGGCTGACCTGCACAGAAATATCAAATGCATCATACAGTGTATGTGTCCTCTTTGCCACATTGATTGTCACCTTCTTTGGGACCCCAGACCCTCACTTTCCACATCCCGCATCTACCTCTTGTGCTGCAGGCTTTGCCATGCCTTGCTTCCCATTGCTACAGCTACCCGGCAGTGGCTGCCATGCCTACCTTCAGCAGCAGCAACAAGTGGGATCTGGTTGCAGAAGTGGTAGCAGCAGCAATGGAAGCTGTGCAGAGGCAGTGGCTAGGGAGTGCATTTCCCCTAAAATGTCACCCTAAAGAATGTGTATTTGCTTAAGGTGCACAATATATTATAACAGCAAGGGAAGGGAGGGAGGAGCATAAATGCAGACAGTTGAGTCAGACTGGGAATCAAGCTGCTTATTTAAACACTATTCTAGACTTTTAATTCTATGTATTTAGATACCCAAATGGCCTCTTTTTATGCAAGGCTGAGAACTGCATTTTCTAAGTATGGAAATAGGGTATCTAAAAATAAACACACAAGTATGAAATGTTAGCATTATTCTAAAAATGGGGGCAAGAGAGCTGCAGCAACTTATATGTCCGAAATACTTCTAAAAAGTATCCATTCCCTCACTCACCCCTCAAAGAGGCCTGAGCAAAACCAAACTAAACAAAACAAAAAAAAGCTTTCACAAAAACACCCAGGTTTGAGTGAACATGTCAAGAAGGGCACAGAGAAAAGATCACTAGTGATAAGAAGGCTCCCTGTGGATGAATAGCCGTTTATGTTGCAGCAGGAGAATATAAATTTGACACTGTTTTACTAATTTTCACATTCTTCATTTTATGGCAGCAATCATCATAAGCCAGCAAAAGACAATACTATCTAATGGCAAATGAACAACACCAGCACTCACAGCATTCCCAGTCACTGGGAAGGGTGATAAAGCTACACAGCAGCTGGAGTTTTGCTTCAGCAACAAGCAAATATAAACATATAAATGGAGTTTTCAGTTAATCTTCATATTTTTGGAAGTCCTTCAGCATAGCTCCAGCAAAGCTGTTCCAACACCTTAATTTTGAACTGGAATCACCATTAAAGCTATCTAGTTTCTGCCTAGACAGAGAAAAATCCCCTTACTTGAATTCTCAAGTGTATTTCTAATTTCTCTGTTTAATTACATCTCTGAATTTTAATTTAATTTTATCCTGGAAGTTTTTATTCAGTATATGTTTAAGTCATATTATCGAGTGGGCTGAACCCTTCCATATATCACAACACAGATCCTTTTGTTACTCAAATCCCAGCAGATTCTAGATCAGAGAATTGAACAGGCTAGTAATTTATATAAAACTAAAAGGCAAAGCCTTTTTTTAAGCGCTAAAGTAGTCCTCCCGAATTACTTCAAACTGTGAGTTACTGCTTCACTCAACACAACAGTGTTGTATATATTTCTGTCTCAAATTTCCCCTCTAGATGCCTACAAAAAGTGCTGTGATTCAGCCCGGTTTGAAATACTCTTTGCTTTCTCTGGCGCTGCGTTTATTCCGCGTACAGCAGCATCTCCTAGCGGCTGCTCTGCCTCGGATCAGTGGGAAATGCGGCGAGCAGAATTTTTGCTTCCCATCATTACACGACATTTCCATGCGCTTCTGCTATAAAAGGAACCAGCTAGGATTAGGCATTGGTACCGCTGCTGCACAGAAGTATTTATCTTTGTTGAAGAGAGAGCTGTCTCCTGAGTTACAGAAGGATCTGGCAATGTGAGGGTGAGAATCTTTCTTACCAGTTGCCAAAAGAGGCAGGATGGGCTTTGCTGAACCCAAAGGTCCTTTCTGGGAAGAGTTTCTCCAAGACTCGAATCAGACAGAAGGCCTAATTTTGAGCTAATTTATGCCAGTGCAACGGTATTGAATTCCTAACTTTTATCAGCTTAAATGAAAAAAGTGTCTCCTTACTTTCAAAGCAGTTCCTAATGAAGAATTTGTTCTCTGCGATGTCTGGAAAAATAAATTGCTTGCATGAAGTTATAGAAGTACTATGGATAGTTTCCAGATAGGGAATAATTTACAAAGCATTGGGGGAATGCTTTAGTATTTTCTGTAGAAAGGTTAGAGAGATACATAGGATTTTAGTATGCTAAATGTAGCAGAGAGATTAGAAACACTGTTAACATTTCAGCTCCTATCTAGCTAGAGGACTGGAGCTGGGTTCATCAGTGCGTTCAGAACAAGTATAGTGTTTTCAGCATTCATAGGACAAGCATAATCCACTGAGCCACTGGACACTCCCTGCATTCCCTTTGGCCACTGCCACACAAAAAGCCCATTTTTGAGAGATGATTGCTATTCAAGGCAGCTTCAGTACCCATTTAGCACCCCTTGAAGTCAAGATTAACTGTCAGGTACATGTTTGGAACTTTCTTGAATCAAGTGAAGTCTATTATTTAGAAGGGAACTTGCCTACTGGATTAATTCCTAATCCTGGTCATTATATCTGTTCTTGCATTACCCCAGTCTGCAACTGTTTGGAGCTTCAGTATTGTTTTTTCTGAAGCCTGCTGAAAAACATTAAAATAGACCAAGTATTCAGTTTCCACCAGTAAGTGCAGTCTCACACAGTTTCCTGTCCTCAGCATAGATAAATCAGAGTACTTTTTGTTTCATATGGGTTTTGATCTCTGCTTCACAATAATTTCCCTGGCAAGGGAAACATCACAGAGCAGTAACAAAACCTGCATTATTTATTTACTGAACACTCTCTGTGTGACTGACATTTACAATACCCTGAGGGAGGCATAGGCCCTGTCTCAAGGGTCTCATAGCCTGGAAAAACAACAGAGTTTAGCAACATTGGCCAGACAATCATATCCAAACATGTGAACCTCAAACAATTCACCATTTACATTTAAATGTTGGGTTTTTTTTTTTTTGCCAGATTAATATAGTAAGGCTTAGCAGATGAACAGTACTTTTTGGGGGGAGGGAATGTAGGCTGTTTCCACTGAAAAGTAGAAAAGGCAGAGAAAATGCTATTTTCATTCCACCTGGAAAGATGAAGTATGCTTAAAGAACCAGGGGATCAAATCTTTAAGAAGGATTTTTTATAGGTAGGATTGAAAAAAAAAAAATCCTGAAAATAACTCTCTCTTCACTCTGAAATAAGAATTAGGAATGTGTTAAGCATTGATGCAATTTTGAAGTACAGAACCTGCAGCACTCTCCTCTTCATCCTTTCCAACTCTCTCCCTGCCAAAACCCCTCTCTTAACCTGTATTGTATTCTCCCACATAGGAAAATCCCATCTAAATCTAAACTGATTCTCTTCATTTTCCTTAGAGTCCAAAGATGGTGCTAAAGCACAAAGGGAGCAGGATTATCTCTGTGGGCTTTATGAAGTGGGAGGAAGCAGCTGCAGAGATTCAGCTTTCTCTGAACTGTTGTGCAACCTGTCAAACCAGGTAAGTAAAAGCCCGTATACAGTATTAGTAAGCAGCAGTTTCAGTGATGTTGCTTCAACTCAAATGCTATTTCAAATATGGGACAACCTACTGATGCTTCTGACATGCTATACACTAGTGGAAGAAAAAAAAAATAAAATTTAGTAAATCCCACATTACTTTTTAAATTCTGAAAATAAATTATCAACTTTAAAAGGTAATGATTTTTTTAATTATTATTTAGCATTATTCCCGGTCACTTGTTGAAAATCAGTGCTTTTTCTAGTTGAAATCCTTAAGAACTAATGACCTCAGCTTATTTAATGTGAATCGTGGGGATAGATTCATGACCAAAACTAGCAGAATGTTTCTTGGTTACAGCTCCTACAGCTGGGAAATGCAAATGCCTTTGGCTATTCTAAAGGGGCAATTTATTTATGGTCCACCCCCTGTGCTTGACCATGTCTCTTCATGAACTTGTTTACTTGGGGAATAGTATAATAAAATCTTTGAGCACAGGTCCCTTAGCTGCTCCCAGGTCTCCAAGGAGATTGGAAAAGAGGTCTCTCATTTCTCTACTTTCTCCATCCCACATATACATAAATGCACATCCATGTATGTACATGTACACATGTACATCCCACATACACCTGTGACACAGCCTGGGGTATGAAAAGCAAACAGTGCAACAAGAGCAAGGAAGTCACCACAGCTATAGGAAGCTAACAACATGAAATTTTAAACAGGAAGAGTAAGTTTAACCTGAACTTCCCTGTTCAAGTCTAGCCTAGAGCTCGAAAGAAAATTGCTGGAAAGAATAAACACTTGCATGATGACATTTGCACTTCCTGAACTGCTCCAGACTGCCAGGGGTGAACATATGTGTGTTCTCAGCTTCAGAGACCTCAGATCACATCAAGTTAATTTATTTCCTATAAACATAATACCCACTCTTAGGAACAAGCAAACTGGGAGAAAGGGCCTGTCCAGTTGATTTCTGGCTGTATTTTGCCCTTGGAAACTACACAGGAACATACTCAGACGTCCTTATGCTAGAAGACACTTAAGCACATTATTGACTTTGGACACATGTTCCTGAAGCAGACTTGTTTGAATGCTAAAAAGAATAAAAGAAAATGTCTGGTTTTATCTTCTAACCAAAATTTAAATAAATAAACATCATTTAAGTCACCCTGATAAAAAAACATGATTTTTTGACATCATGAAGAGAAAGAAGGGTGATGGGAGCTGAACCTATTATGAATCATTTAGTGGTATTTCAGGCACTACCATTCCTTTTATTGCTTTATTTTGCCTTCTGCAACACTCAAAAGTGCTAAAGAAAGTACTTTTGAAACTGAAAATATTCGATCATATTTCCAAATAGTGTCAAGCCAGAGCTGCTTTCTTTACAGATAGTAACTAATTTGTCAGCAAATGCTCATCTAACTTCTAGAACCAGTTCCAGACTGGTATCTCAGTTACAATGAAAGCAAATAAGTAGAGGTCAAAGGAGAAGAGATGCCGCTCAGTATGATCTAAGAGGCAGTGATGTCTGGTTGTCCCAAGTCATAACAAGCATCTACAGAAAAAATAGTTCGCTTCATAAAATAATGTCACAGATTATGATACTTGTTCTTTTGTAAATAAAACACTTCCTCTCTGTGCTTGCAATGTGATCTGTCTGCACTATTTCCACAACACTATGAAACCACACAGCACAAGCTGCTCTTAAAAGATAAAATAGCACAAACCAATTTTCACTTCTTTTTAAAGCAAAAGAATTACACCAAAAGTAAATTGAACAGCAGATCAAGGGAGGTGATCTTGCTCCTCTACTCTGCTCTTGTGAGACCTCACTTGGAATATTGCGTGCAGTTCTGGTGTCCTCAACATAAAAAAGACATGGAACTGTTGGAACAAGTGCAGAGGAGGGCCATGAGGATGAT